>JBAKBP010003027.1:0-162289 GCA_037953745.1 Lithodes maja
CCCACAGAGGTGAACAGTAATCCATCTGAGAACGCACATGACTTTTATATATCACGGCCAACTGCTCGTCAGTGAAGAATTCTCGAACTCTGTACAGGAGTCCCAGTTTTTTAGAGGCATTCTTAGCAATGCTTCTAACATAATGTGTCCAGCTCAAGTTAGTAGTTAATGTTACACCGAGAATGTCAATACTAGGGGAAGTGGGAATATTTACATCATTACAAAATATATGGGAGTCAGTGAGATTCTGTCGGTTAGAAAATTGAATGTACTTGGTTTTCTGTGCATTAAAGGAAACTAGATTCTTTTGTCCCCATCCATTAATTCTAGAAAGGTCCTGGTTCAGAGAAATTGCAGTGTTTATTTTTGAATTTATAAGGTCGGGTTGGGTGACAGAATTGGTAAATGTGAAGGAACTGTGGAGTGTTGAGTCATCTGCGTAGGAATGTATTGGATTATGAGTGGTAGATATGAGATCATTGATATGAATGAGGAACAGAATTGGGGCCAAAACTGATCCCTGGGGAACACCAGCATTTATTGAGTGAAATTGAGAATAAAGGCCATCTACCATTACACGTATTTTTCTGTTATGAAGATAAGAAGAAATTAGTGGAACTAATGATGCAAGGCCGTAGTGTGACATCTTCGACAATAAGGATTGATGCCAGACTCTATCAAATGCCTTTGATATATCCAGTGCTATTGTATGTGTTTCACCATGTTGGTCTGTAGCTTGGTTGATTTGATGCGTAAGAAGGCAAAGCATGTCTGCAGCTGATCGACATCGTCTAAAACCATATTGCCTATCACTGATTAATTTATTATTCTCAAGATGCTTAATTATGTGATTATTTAATATAATTTCAAAGACTTTACCAAGAGTGGAAGTTATAGCTATTGGTCTGTAGTTTGATGGATCTGAAGAGGCACCTTTTTTAGGAACTGGATGGATGTTTGCTTCTTTCCAGGGTACTGGGAAGCATGAGGTATGAGTACACAGACGGAACATTTTTGCCAATACAGGAGCGAGCACCAAGGAGCAATTCTTAAGTACTATTGGAGGAATTTCATCTGGACCAGGAGCCTTATCTACCGAGAGATTCTGCAAAATAGTTTTGACATGTCTGGTGTGGATCTTAAGTGAGGGAATTTCAGGCGAATTAAAATTAAGTACAGGGACATCTTGATTTATTTCATCTAAGGTTGAGTTGGTGGAGAAAATATCCGCAAGAAGGTTAGCTTTACCTCGTGGGTCACTTACAAGATTGCCAGTCGGAGATTTTAATGGTGGAATGGATGAAGCAGTAGTGAAGTTGGATTTAAATGAATTAAGAGTAGACCAAAATATTTTGTTATCATTTGGATTATTTAGAAGTTTATTTGCCTGCTTGTGGAGAAAGTTTGATTTAGTTAGGTTTAATACAGTTTTGGCATGATTTCTGATGTTTCTAAAGTAATTAAAGGCTTCATGTGTTTTTGATCTTGTGTATGCATTGTAGGCTATTGCTTTTTGTTCAGTTACTCTAGCACAATTATGGTCAAACCATTTAGGTGAATTAGATCTTTTACTGTACTTTTGATGAGGAATAAAAGTTTCCATTCCAATTTTTACAAAATCTTGTATGTGGCTCAAGGTGGAGTGTGCATCATTAGAAAAGAAAGAGGTCTAATGAGAGGTATAGGTAGTTGAGCAGAAAGTGCAGGATTAGTTATAGTCGGATTAGTTTGATTTGTAGATTGATGAGGGGATAACGTTGATGACGTTTTGGATAGAGAAGGAGAAGTTTGACAGTCTAGGGAGGGAATGTTGCGAATGGCTGGAGTGGTAGGTAAAGTGCCTGGTGATTCAGAAAAATTAAGTAAGCTGGCGGCAGGTGAGGAAATGTGAGGATTTGACTTCAAGTTGGTGACAGTTTGGTTAGATTGAGTAGGGAGTTGAGGAGGTGCAGAGACAACTCGCATAGGAGGTGGATGGTTAATTTCAGGGGTAATGTTGTGTGAGGGAAACATATTGCTAGATGAGGTTGCTTGATAGTGGTTTTTGGTATTTGGTGAAGGGGGGGGGGGGGACAAGGTTTGGTTGTCTCAAAGGTAGAGGAGAAATGGGTGGAAGAATGGGAGGTGTCAATGGTTCTGAGGATCCCAATTTGTGATCATCAGATGCAGGCAATGTGTCTTTATCTTTGGGATCTGCAAGCATAATCATATTCTCATCAATTGGTTAAAATCTACGTATATATCTATTTCGGTATGTGCGTGACTCACCAAAATAGTTGATTGTAACCTGATAACAATTTGGAACAGTTAGGATTTCAAAGGACCTTGATATCTCGGCTTGAGTTTGGATGGTATTGGTAAATGAGCAACCATGACAAGATCGCCGACATGGTGGGGAATAACTTTTGCAGTTTCGTCAGGTTGGAGGTCTTGGAGGTATTGTAGTTGTCGGAGGCGGTTCTTGAGATGAACGAGGGCTTGGTCAAAATTTGAGGAGGGCTCATACGGGACAGATAGATGACGGAGAGATAAGAGCAAAGGTGGTACTCTAAATACACGTTCGTGGGGTGATATTCCGTCTTCCCTGGGGCAGGTATTTATCCCCCATTGGACTATTTTCACTTGGCTGGGCCAGTCTTTGGTGATCATTTATTTCAATCTTGTTCTTATATGATTTGCGATGGTTCGGTGGCTTCTTTCGCAGATTGAGTTACCTTGAGGCCAGTACGGGGAGGAGTGGCTTATTTTAAATCCACACATTTGAGATAGTTGGGACCAAATGTGACTGGTAAACTCAGGTGCATTGTCCGAATGAATAGCTTCTGGCAGTCCAAAATATGGGAACAAGTGTTGTATTAGTGTTTCTGCTACTGCTATGGCTGAGTGTTCTTTTGCCGGACATGCAATCACATATTTGGAGTAAGTGTCGACAAAAGTGATGATGTATTTATAGCCTTGGTTTCCCTCCATTGGTCCCATTACATCTACTGCAAGAAGTTGCCACGGCTTGGACGCTACTAATTTTCCGGTAGGTCCGGCTGTGCGGGTCCTGTCTTTGCCCAATGCACAGGCTCTGCAGGCTTCTGTAACCCTTTCTGCGGTTATATTATTATTATTGTTATTATATGAGATGCCGAAGTCTCCAACCATGGTGCAGAAACACCATCAACATCAATCCACACAAAACACCCGGAGGCACTGGAGAGAGACTACAGCAACTTAGGAAAAAATAAAAACATATACTGTATACTGTACTGTACATATACACATATTAAACACAGATAACATAATTTATGCAGTGGAGGATATCAAGTATAAATATAATACAATAAAATAGAATAAAATAAGTTTAAAAATTAGAATTAATGCTGCAAAGAAGCATTAACTCTAGACTTAAAAATGGAGATATTAGCTGAATTGACTAGCTCATTTGGCAACTTATTCCACAAGTCAACCATGGCCGGCACAAAACACTGTGAAAACTGTGTAGTAGAGAAATTAACACGGCTCATGGCAAGATCATTAAGATTGCTTGTGAATCTAGTTGCACGAGCCCGGACATAGGGCCCAGGCAGAACCCCATGTAAAGGATGCTGAGGGTTGTTAAAAACTTTAAATAAAAGACTAAGGGCACCAACTTTACGTCGATGACACAGATCAAGAGACAAATGAGGTAGAATAAAACTGATGGAATTTAGCGACCTGTCAAGCAACTTGAGATGGCAGTCAGCTGCTGACAACCAGACAGGTGAGCAGTACTCGAAATGTGGCAAAATAAAAGCATAAAAAGACTTGATAACTGTGGCGTCACAAGCAAATGTGTTATAAAACCTTGCGAAGCAGACCAATTTTTTGGGAAATGGAAGAGGAGAAAGAACGAATATGCTTTTCAAAAGTAAGTTTGGGATCAAGAGTAACTCCTAACAAACGCAGAGTATCCACATTCTCAATTTGCTCGCCAGAAACTTGTAGATAAGGATGGGGAGGATCCAAGGTACGAGATCTGCTGATGATAATGGAGTGTGTTTTACTAGCATTAAGTTTCATGCCCCAAAGTTCACACCATGATGTAATTTTGGCTAAATCCCTATTCAGAGCAGTAGCAATTACGTGTCGATCTATTGGTGATGGAATTGACGCATATAAAGTTGTATCATCAGCATAGGAGATTAGTTTATTTTCAAGCTCAGAACACAGGTCAGCAGTAAAAATAATAAAAAGCAAAGGCCCAAGTACACTGCCTTGTGGAACACCAGAAACAACAGTAACAGAAGGGGAATGACACCCATTAATGACCACAGACTGAGATCTTTTCGTCAAAAAATCTTCAAAGATCCTTAAAAAATTGCCACCAATACCAATGAGCTGTAACTTAAACAGAAGTGCTTTATGGTTGACTAAATCAAAAGCAGAACTAAAGTCAATAGCCACGACACGAGACTCATGTCCCTAGTCCAATGAAGATTGCAAGTCATGGGTGAGTGTCAGAAGCGCATCACATGTACCCAGTCCCTTACGAAAACCAAACTGAGTTTGGTATCAAATTATGACTATTACAATAAGAGGAAAGGCGTCTGGACAAAAGCCTCTCATAGAGCTTGGATAGGGTAGGTGTAATGGAGATAGGGCGATAGTCATTAGGAGATGATGAGGCAGTACTTCCCTTTGGAATAGGAGTGATAATAGCCTTACGCCAGCAAAGAGGAAAACTACCTGATTTCAAAAGCAACCTAAACACCACAGCCAATTTAGGTGCCAAGACCACTGCAACCTTTTTAAAAAAGAGAGGGAATTACCCATCCGGGCCTGTGCCACCATAGGTATCAAGATCCAGCAAGTACCTTTTCAGTTCAGCTGATTTGAATGCCATTGAATTGAGGTTGGGTCTAGGGAAACATGTCAATGGCAAAGACAATTCCTGATTACTCTGCTTATTAATACAAATATTAGAAGAATATTCGCTTTCGATAATGGATCAAAAGAGATGGAGCCATCAGAATCACAAAGAGGAGGCATGGAGGAATCTATTCCAAATAAAGAGGATTTCAAAGCGGACCACCATTTATGAGGCTGTGTAGCTCCTGCCAGAACATCCTGAAGATGGGAGTTATAATCCCTCTCGGCACCATCATAAACTCTCTGCGCAGCTGCCCTTTTAAAAACATAATTTTCCCAATGCAAGGGGGTTTGATTATGCCTCCATACACAATATGCAGCCTGTTTGTCATCAAATGCACACTTGCAGTCATCATTAAACCATGCTTTATCCCTGATACGAGACTTAATTGTTTTTGATGGAACTCTTTTGCGAAGGATACCAAGAAGGGAAATGTTGAGAGCTGAAACCGGGTCATGAGATCTTAGTATGTGATTCCACTCAATATTACAAACATCATTACAAACGTTGTCCCAGTTAACCCGGGATTTAAGGTAACTTTACGTGAGAGAGCAATATTAGGAACAGAAAAATCAAGATTAATTTTACACATGATGGCATTGTGGTCGGAAGTGCCAACAGGTACAAGAACGGAGGTTTCTACAACGCCAGGAATATCTGTTAGTACTAGATCAAGACAATTTCCAGACATATGAGTAGGTCCTTGGATTAGCTGTTCACAACCAGATAAGTTTGCAAAATCCAATGCAGCATGACCATTTCTATTAGTTGGAGAGACCGAGTTCAACCACTCTTGATGATGCGCATTGACATCACCAACAAAAATAAAAGATGATTTGACATCTACAGACTGTATTGAAGCCATGGCTGTTAAAAGGCAGTCATATATGTCATTGTTAACATAAGGATTTCTGTACAGGCTAAAAATGTAATGATTATGATACTTGCTGGAAACTTTAACTAACTGCATCTCATGGCATTTACAAATATGCTTAGTTAAGTGCTGAGCATTATACCCAGATCTAATATACAAGCTCATTCCACGAGCACGAGGAATAGAATCACGCCGAATAAGAACTGGTTTACCGAAGTTAGGTATAAGAAGTTCAGAATAATCTCTATATATGGAGAAGGTGTCCAATAAACTTGTTGAAATGTAGCAGTCAATTTTCTTTAGGCTAGATGGAGGCCATTATGCATGTGAATGGATTGCATGGTTGAGAGAGCTGCTTTTGAGGTTGTTACAATGTTTCCTTCTGGTGTGAATAAATTATCTCCTCTTCTGGTGAGTTGAGAGAAAATACTTCTTGGCATCCAGTCTGGTTTCTCTTGTCGTTGAAATTGTTTCAATAGATCTTGTTGATCTTGGCTTAAGGATTCTTGATGGTGTATTGCTAATATTGGTTGATTTCCGGTGTTCTGGGGTGAGGTATCTATGGTTGAGCTGGTTGGAAGTCTTTATAAGGCGTCAGCGTTGGTATGGAGTTTTCCTGGTCGATAGGCAATTTCGAAATCAAACTCCTCTAGTGATTCTCGCCATCTGACTGTCAAGGCGTTTTTGGTATCTGACTTCCGAAGCCATTGAAGGGCGTGGTGATCCATGATGATGGTGACCTTTACACCTGCTAGGTAAGCCTTGAAATGTTGCAAGGCCCAAATGATGCCTAGACATTTTCTTTTTGTTACTGGATAATTAATTTCTGCTGGATTTAAGGTTCGGCTGGCACAGGCGATGATATGTTCCCTTCCTTCTCGAGTTTGCCCTGGAACAGCACCTATTCCCAATTGTGAGACATCCGTGTATAGGCGGAAAGGTTGGGTGTAATCTGGGAATGATACTACGGGTGAGGCTACTAGTAGGTTTTTTAAGGTGTTGAAGGCCTGAAGGCGCTGTTCTGTCCATAAGAAGGGTTCATCTTTTCTGGTTAGGTCATGAAGGGGTTTGGCAATGGTGGCAAGTTCTTAACAAATCTGCGGTAGTAAGAAGCTAATCCGAGGAAAGCTCGTACTTCCTTTACATTTGTGGGGGGAGTTATGATGTTAATGGCATCCAGTTTGTCAGGGTCTGGGGCAATTCCTTCCTCTGACACGACATGTCCGAGAAATTTTACTTCCTTTTTGGCTAGAGTATATTTTGATGGTTTGAGTTTTAGATTGGCTTCTCGAATCCTCTGGAATACTTGTTTTAATCTCTGTAGGTGTTCCGCCCAGGTTTTTCCGAACACGATTATGTCATCTAAGTAGGCCAGGCTAATCCCAGGTTAATCCTTGTAATACAGATTCCATTAACTTGGAGAAAGTGTCAGGGCCATTACATAGGTCAAAGGGTAACACTGTAAATTCATACAATCTCCCTTGACTGGCGGAAAATGCGGTCTTCTGTTGATGTTCTGGGAGGACTGGTACTTGCCAATATCCTGCTTGTAAATCCAGGGTAGTGAACCATTTCGCTCCTAATAAGGAGTCTAGGGAGTCATCTATCCTGGGTAGTGGGGTAGCGTCCTTGATGGTGACGTCGTTCAACTGTCTGTAGTCAATACAAAACTGGGTGGATCCGTCTTTCTTACGGACGAGTACTACCGGAGAAGACCAGGGGCTGGTGGAGTGTTTTACAACTCCTGTGGCTAACATATCATCGACTTGGGACTCTTCTTCTTGCCTTTGGATCGGGTTTTTTCTCGGGATGGGTTGTTTGATAGGTTGTCTGACAGTATGTATAGGGTGGTGAAGTACGGTAGTTTTCCCGACGTCTCGGTTGGAAGTAGCAAATATGTTTTGGTAGGTGGTCATTAAATTTTTCAGATCGTTTTTTTGGTTGAGGGGTAAGATGGGAAGGAATATCAGGTAGGGGAAGAGGAGTGTGGGGGGTCTTGTCTGTAGGTACAGAAAGTTCTTCCTCGTAATATAGTTCCCCAATGGCTAACCCTTTGGGTAAGGTAATCGGTTGATCTGATATATTTGCTATCTTGATGCAGTTAATTTTACTTGAGATGAGGCTTGGAGCGGTCAGGCAGTCCCTATCAAAGGGGCTTTGGAGGTGAGAGGTCCCCAGGTAAGGTGGGTACAATGGGTACCCATCTTTTATGGTGAGGGGGCAGTGTCACTAGTTTGGATGTGACAGCTTGAGTGGTCTGGGGAAGACAAGTGGTAGGTTTACTCAAGTTTTCCTGCTTGGGCACAACTTGGGGACTAGGGTTTGAAGACTTGGTTGTTTGAGGGGAAGTTAATACTGTGGACTTTGTTATGTTTTGGTTATTCTGGATGGCTTGGATGGGGCGAGTGGTAGGGAGGTTGGGCTTGGCTGAGGAAAGCTTAGTTTGGGTGGTATGGAGGGTTTTGGTTTTTGTGAATTTTTTAGGGTCTTTTTTTTTTTTTTTGGAGGGGGTTTGAGAACGTTAGTGTTCTCTTCCCTCAATCTATGGAGGCGCTCAATGTAGTATGCAGATCGAGCCCCAAGTATCCATCGTACTTGGTCTCTTTGGGATCATAAATCATGAATGAATGATCAGTTCCATGGTATGGGACAGGGGTACTAACATATAAAGGAAGAGTCTGTCCGAAATTTGGAATGATATCATCATTTGCACTTACTAATACTATGGAAAAAGGTTGGATAGCACCGAAAGCTTTACGGTGCTGTCGGAAAAAAGGAAAGAAGAGACATGAACGGGAAGCTCCCGTATCAATAAGAAGTCGGACTTTCACCCCATTTAGGGTGATTTTTCTGTAGATGGGAAGATTGTCTGGATTTGTCCCCTCATGAGCCCCCGCCATTCTGACAACTATTTGTGTGCGGGGGCGGCTCAAAAATCCAGGTCACCAGTAGTTTCCACTACTGGTTTGGTTTCTTCAAATTCCTCTTCTTCATTGCAGCTTCCAATACCTACAGTTCCATCTTCGGTTATGGTAGCTACTCGTCTGGGCTTGATCCAGGGAATCTGAGCCCACCAACTAGGTGACCAGGTCCTTCTCTTGGTCAGTTCCGTAAATGACTTTTTTAAAGAGGTCAATACGCACTGACTATTATAGGGTTTCCAGTCGGCAGGGCAAATCCTGGCCCATTCCTCAGCTTTGTTGCTGGCTCTTGGTGCCATAGGACCAGCTGTGATTACTGTCGACGGGTGAGTTGTAACCTTGCTGATGACGGCGATCTTGTCCTGTTCCCTGGTTTTCCAATTCCAATTACTCCCTCTCAGGCATAGGCTGATAGCCTTTACACTCTACCGCTGAACACGGTGAGGCCCGTGAGGTCTTGCTCCAGTGTAGGGAGTGAGACATGCGAATAAGCTTCACGGTTCGAAGCAACTCCATCTCTGAAGCCGCCTCGCCTCTGCGCTTCACAGTCTCATCCCCCATGAGAAAGCAAACTATTTGATGAATGGCACTCAGCTTAAGAATGTAAACAGAGAAACCGATCTGGGAGTAACAATATCGAGTAACCTAAAACCGAGTCAACAATGTTCAGAAGTTGTTAAGAAGGCAAACAAAATAATTGGCTTTATAGGCAGGTTATTTGAGCATAAATCCAAAGACGTTATCCTAACCCTTTACAATTCCTTAGTCCGCCCTCTTCTGGAATACTGCGTTCAATCCTGGTGCCCTTATTACCAAAAAGATATAGACAAACTAGAACGTGTTCAACGTAGAGTTACCAAAATGATACCTAGCCTAAAGAACAAACCATACGAGGAGAGTCTTAGAGAATTAAATCAATTTCCTTTTACCCAGCGCAGAATAAGAGGCGACTTAATTCAAGAATTCAAAATCATCAAAGGCATCGAAAATATGAACTATAGTAAGTACTTTACTATCGACCAATCTAATTACACGTGGGGATACGGGTGCAAAATTATTGGTAAATCTTTTAACTCACACGAAGCTAAAAATGTCTTCTTCAATCGAGTTGTCAACTTATGGTATGGGCTTCCCCAAGTTGTTATAGACTGCAGCACCGTTGATTCATTTAAACTTCGCCTAGACAAAAATCTTGCATCAAACCCGCGACTGACTGCGTTTGTAAATGAATAACTTTATTTTATCCTCCCCTCAGTTACTAACCCATCTGTCCCCAACTTCCCAATCCTGCCACGGACATTAGTTTCAGGGCAGTAGTTCCCTTTCCAATGTTCCCTTACCCACTCTAAACCACTGTTTGGACACTTGATCATCAGTGTTTTGGAGGACAAGCAGCCTAGAAGGGTCACTAGACCTGTTGTTGCTTGATTTCCTTTGTAATCATTGCCACTGCCCCGCACTACACTCACAACAACACTGCGGCCGTTAGAATTATCGGAGGTGGATGAGGTTGCCACCAACGGTTTTATCGTAAAGTAACTTATCGGACTTACTGAGCTCCATATGACGCTAGTGCATCATATAACTTATTATAGAGGTATGGAGATAAGTCCATATGACGCGATCGTGTCATATGAGTTTTTGGTTCACTAGTCCATATGACGCGATCGCGTCATATATGTCTGGGGGAGTTAACTGTTGAACACAAACCGTTGAGTCCGAGGAATATTAAAGCACGTAAACGGCCTAAAAAGACAAATGTTGCTCATAAATATAATTTAAGATCGAGTAATGTTGCTTTTGTTAAAGAGGGAAGTAATTTTGTAGCTCAATGGTGGGTTGACAGTTTGAGTATGAATTTGGATTCATTTTACATGTAAATTTTTAGTCATCATATTTTTTTTTGGTTCCTCAGATGGGTGTCGTAGGGAGGATTGTGGGGCGCGTCTTGGTATTTTGGATACTGGGTTGGTTGGTTGGACAGCTACGCACTGTCACCGCTAGCACGGACAATCCTGCCAATATCACTCGGTCGGGGATGATTTTGAGACCACAAGGAAACATCGTCCTGGTTTCCGATGTGGTAGGATCCTACGTGGATATGTCATACTTAACTAAGATTAAACGTGGATGTGGTAGCGTTTTGGAGAATGTCTGAAACACGAGGGATATTTTAGACAACTTGCAGGATTTGACTAAGCACTCTATTACTCAGACTGTGGATTTATTTTATTTAATGCGCTGGAAATTGTCTGTTGTGCAGTCTGAGGTGGATCATGTTTTTCGTAATGCAGAACCTGACTCACTCTCTCGCCGAAAACGGGGTTTGATTAATATTTGTGGTAAACTACTTGGGGGGCTTGTTTGGCTTTGTCACTGAGGATGACCTACGGTCTGTTGAGAGTAAAATTGAGGATCTTCTGTCTATTTGGAGAAACAGAACAGGATTATGTCTACGAATAACATGTATTTACAGAGCATCGTCAATACGGTTAATGATATGAGTTCGGTTCTTAATGAGGTACAGAATACCCTGAATGAATTAAATAGTAACGTAACGTTCTTTGAAGAAATAGTTATGATATCCACTCGTATTAACACTTTCCATATTATGTCTACAATTTTGGGGAAGGATTTTGAGCGTTATATGCATGCTTTAGTTCACACGGAGAATGGGCTAGTGACATCTGACTTACTTTCCATGACTGACTTATTCAATTTGCTGAAATTGGCAAATAAGGAACTAGATATGGTCCCTTTAGTGGGCCATTCAGAATTAGAGTATTATTACCGCTTTCTCGAGGTATATGTGAGTCAAGGTAAATTTCTTATTTTACTCCCTTTTGCATCTGACATGATTTTGTCTTGGTCTGAAATTATACCTTTTCCGGTAAAATTCCATAATTCCTTGCTCACTATTAATTTTCCATCCGATAAGTTGCTGGTTTCAAAAGGGAAGTATACAGATGAATACCATTCTTTACTCAGTTCCTCCACTGTTATGCGCTCTGTCACACGGCTCTCGGCTTGTTTACCATTTGCCCGGCGTCTGCTGTTCCTTTACTGCCGACGAATTCTAACAAATGCGTTCAAGCCATTATTGGCAATTCCAATGTCCTGGATTTTGGTAATTTCACTCCGGTTCAATTTCACCCATTTTACCACGTTCACATATTTAATACTCACTTTCTTTATTTTGTGAATGCTTCAGATCTACTTATTACTTGCCCGGACAGAGCACCCTTTCATAAATCATCTATTAGCCAAGTTTATGTAAGGGACTCTTGTTTGTTGGTTTCGTCTCATCTTACTCTTTACCCTTCGTTCACTCACATGCTTTCGTTCATAAAGCAGGATATTCTTTTTGCTAGCATTCCGTCTAACTTAAACATAACGAACAACTTTTCATTTCCTAAGATCATTTCGCGTGAGATTGAAAAAAAAATCACTTTGGAGCTGATAAACACATCCATGGATATGTTGTCATTTATGCATTTCGTTCGTCCTGAGTACATCTACCCTCTCCCAATGTTCACTGGTCTTGTTTTATTTATTTTCATTGTCATTTTCCTTATAATTTCCAAGAACATTGAGGGTATGTTGACAAGGATTGAGATTATTCAAACAATTAAGACATGATTGTTTACATTATGTTGAGGGCAGTAGGGAATTGTAAACAGACCTGTGGTATTTTGGTTGGTACGATTCCGTGTTTAACTTACTTTACATAATTATTTTTAGTCTCTTAGAATTTTATTTTCAGATTTTTATTTTCAGAATTTTATTTTCAGATTTGTTTTAATATTTTAACTTAAACTATTTCTATATATTTATTTTGTAAAACTATTTTGCACAATTAATTTAATTTTGCATATTGCATATATCTGATTGGTTTCATTTATCGTTCCTTGATATTACAAGTTGATAACCAGATTGCATATATTTTATTTTCTCTCTTCCTTTCTTTGTTTTAATCTTCACCGTAGTGCTTATAAATTTTGAACAATAGTTATATTATAATAATAATAATAATAATAGTTCTTAAAGCTAGCGCATGCTAAGCTAGCTAAGGATAGCTCAATAAGGCCGATTAGGCGTATTTCCATTGGGGTCCTGTACTACTACCCCATCCCTTTGCTCATGAGGGATGGTAACGACTCAGTGCTTGTGAAAAATCTTTAATGCGCCGAGCGTGGGCGCGAACCCGGGCCTTCTGGGTGGAAGTCCAAGACGCTAGTCACTACACCAAGCGAGCCACATATTCTACTTCTACAGCTTCGTCACGGTGTTATCAATATTGAAAACTAGTAATTTAACTCTTGAAACACGAGTTATCAGATTTATTTTTGAGTGTTTAGCTTAGACTATAACCTACAATTTATTGTATTAATATTACCGAGCAATTAATGACTAGATAGAATTTTGATCAAAGACATTGGTTGTGTGATGTAGTAATTGATGGGGCCTATAAAAGGGCGCTATGAACTTTCTCTACATTTATTCAATTATGTTCGATTTTGCTCTTGTGTCTTTGATTGTTTAGGATATATATACATTTCTATATACAGGTATATAATCTCTATATATTGCTATTATGGTTTTTTCCAGATTCTTCTTAATTTTAATTCCTTTTATATAATAGGTTTACAAAAATTCAAAAACCTTAAAAAAAAAATTACAAAACGGGAAAATTTATTCTTAACACTTGTTAACGCCTTACGAGCGGGCCCGTCAGTAACTTCTACTACCCGCCAAGCGGGTGGTTTTACCCTAAACGACCTTGTTTCCGTGCTCTTTTTCATGCATAAACAAGAGCCAGAGCGTAATGCTGGGTTCACACATTCACGTATATGCTCCCGTATGCTCCCGTACGAAGGTTTATTGGTAGTTGGCAACCGAATACGTAAAACGTAAGGGCTTAGTACGCAAAACTTAAATGAAATTGTGTCTAGTCGTGGGGGTTGGTACGCATGGCGGGTGTAGCCACGCTGGTCTTGTAGGTGGTTGGTGCGGCCAAGGTCGCCCGGTATCCTTTGGATTTCGAATCGGATACGGGGCTCGTGCTCACGTATGTAAAAAGTTGGGAATGCATACGTTTTACCTGTCTAGCTGCTACGTATTACGGGTGCAGCCACGTAAAACGTAGCAGCTAGACAGGTAAAACGTAAGTTTCTTCCGCCAATCGTACAATGTTCACGTAAAACGTGAAAGTGAAAGTAAGTCCGGCCGCATCTGGCAACACCGCCACACTACGTGTTGGCGGGAAGACGCGGCAACGGTGTACGGGGGGGTATATAAGCAGCAGCGGGGGACACTCCCGTCATACCTCTCACCACACCGGAGCAGCAAACTACAACCCTGCCACCAGCTTGCCACCCTCTTCACCCTGCCCCCCTGCCCTGCTTGCCACCCTTTGCACCCTGCCCTGCCCTGCTTGTCACCCTCTGCACCCTGCCCTGCCCTGTACCATGCAAAAGAAAGGAGTGAAGAAGGTCAGGAAGGCTTCCCCTGCCACCTCGACGTCTGGAGACACATCACCTGGTGACCCCTCTCAGCCCGGCCCCTCCAACTATGACCCCTCTCAGCCTGGCCCCTCCAACTCTGACCCCTCTCAGCCTGGCCCCTCGACGCCTGAAGGTGAAATTGTTCTCGACCTCGGCCCCGATAGTGGAGAGGTTGAAGTGGATGATGAGAGTGACGAGGAAGAAGAGGATGAAGAAGTAGAACCTGCACTTCCCAACAGCCAGACTCCACCAAAGAAACGCCGCAGGAAGAAGACGAATGTGATACTGACGGAGGAGACGGAGAGGATGCTGGCTGATTGGATTGAGCTGGATGCGCCTTTCATTATTGACAAGGGGGACCCCCGGCACAAGAATAAGGAACATGTAGATTCTGTATGGGCGGAGAAGGCTGCGACCATGGACCCACCAATGACCGCCTTCGATTTGAAGACCTGGTGGGGATCTCTTCGCTCCAGGTTCGGCCGGCTCAGCAAGTTGAAGAGTGGTGATGGGGCCAAACGACTGACTGAGAGGGAGAGGTGGATCCTCAGCATATTCCACTTCATGAAGCCACACATCGTCCGTCAGAAGAAGCCCCGGTCACTTGGTATGCCTCAGGTACGTTGATATTTCTTATGTTTTCAAACCCTTCCACAGTGACAGTGTTTTTTTAGGTGATTTTCATAATAAGTTTGCTTATAATGATGCTATTATTGTATTCAATTTATCGTGTTAAACTTCAAATATTTGTTAATGAAACGCATAATAACTCAAATCAGTTTATTCATAAGGTTACAAGGATGAATGGTTATGTTAAATTGTATTTTAAAAGTTATTTACATAAATAAATACTACATGTTACTAATTCTACATACATGTCACAACAGACTGCTGCCCAGGCTGCAGCACCGGCGCCTGCTGGTGTTCCTGTCCCTCACCGCACCCAAACACCTTCTGTCCCAGTCTACGAGGTGGATGACCCCTCTGCTGGCAGTCAGGAAGAGGAGGACACACCCCCAGCCATCGCCCAGCCTGCACGGAAGGTGAAGAAGGGAAAGCCTCCTGGTGCTGTCCCTTCAACATCAACACACGGGACCCTGGAGCAAGTGAGTAGAGAAAATATTACATAAGAACATAAGAACATAATGTTACGACCGGGCACTCGTGCAGAAAGCCGATTTGCCTAAGCAAGGCAGATCCCTGTCCTACACAACCCCAATTTAATTAAAAAGCCCAAATATAGGGTCCACACTCTAATACCCTGAGGTTAATCTTACCAAAACGGCTAGGGATTAACGCAGGATTATGGGGGTCTGCAGAGTGCTGATTGGCCCAACCCGGCTGGTCCCCCTTCACACCCAACCCCTCTCACTTTGTAGTTACATTGTTCATTGGTGGCACCCCATTGCAATTCCAAGCTATTATTAGATAAAGTGTTTATGTTTCCAAAGTTATTACAATAACATAAATTAATAATAATACTAAAGATGTCATGATTTCACACCATACTATCGACAATAACTTTTAACATATTTTGTTCCCAAAATACCACAACATTTCATTGGTTAAAATAAATTTGTTGTCAAATATTAAAATATTGTGTTTCGTGTGTTTAATCTTGTATTGTTTCTTGTTCAAGGTCCTCGTGAATTCTGAGAAGCTGCGACAGAACCTGGGTCAGGCGTTCGATGTGGTCGAGGACCAGGACCATAAATATTGGCGCTACTCCCTGGAGGGCATGGTAAAAGACTGTGTGGGGCTGCCTCCAGCTTACAACACCACACTCAAGTTGGAACTGTTGGCAGCCATCGACAGGTTCAAGGTTGCCCATGCGGAGGGAGTGCCCCGGCCTGGTCCGGACCTCTTGCTCCACGCCCACAGGAGCTTTGGCTTGCCGGCGCCCCTACCCCAACCCGTGGTACAGCAGCATCCGACAGTGATGTACCAGGGCACTCCAGCAACCACCCTGCCTCCTCCCACCCTGTCGACCCAGCCTCAGCCTGGTCTTGGGGGCCTCGTGCTACCTGCACACCAGGTTGCAGCCTTGAGGTCGTTCTTGGCGCAACAACCTTTAACGACACCCCCTCGCAAATTCGTCCCACCTACTGCCTCCACACCCAGCCAACCGTCTTTCGACCTGGGGCAGTTTGGCAACACATTTCTAGAAATGTTGACGGGTCAAAAATCCCCAACACCTGTCATTGTTGGTACGCCTGTGTCTGCCATAGATCCCCAGAATGAGACACAGGAGATCCCCAAGCATTCTTAATACCCCCTGTATATATATATATATAAATCTATAAATCTTAATGTGTATTTTTAAAAAATATATGTATCTGTGTAATGACGTGTGTGTTTCTATTTCCAATATTTTATCATAATTGTTGATTAATAAGATGATTTTTTTTTTAAAATGAAAGTAATGAGCATACACAATAAATAATTCATTTAAACGCAATAATGATAATATGGTCAATACTAATTTTGACAATCCTTGATGGACAACTTACATTAAATATAACTGTTAGACATAAAGTACAAAACAAAGGTAACATGGAAAACATAGCAAAATTGAATGCAATTCGAAAGTCAAAGATGTCAAATTAAATAAGCATAGTACAATTTAAGTAAACATATAATTTAAACTACATAGGAAGAACCTAAACATTAGAGAAAAGGCACTTTCAAAGATACAATTACAATACAAAGCAAACTAGCAAAGCATCGATGTATTTAAAAATAAATGTAACTGACCTAAATCCGGTCATCCTGCCAAGCCACAGATCCTTGAGGGGAATTAAAGTAGGTCTTGAGGTAGTTGCGTTGAGCCTTGGCAAGCAGGGTTGCAGTGTTGCGGGTCACGGATGGGATGTTGTGTCCTACAGGTGGGTCAGTCCTCCAGGCGCCAGGTATGAGTTGGTGGGTGTGTGGGTCCTCTTGATCTACCTCTGATTGTGGTGGGCATCGGCCTCGTAGGATGTTGTGCAGAATGCATGAGGCCAACACAACAACCTCTACACGTTCAGGTTTTAGAGATATTGCAGTGTGGAAAACACGGAAGCGGTTGGCAAGAATGCCAAAGGCGTTCTCTACCGTCCGGCGGGCCCTGCTGATTCTGTAGTTGTAGATTCGTTCCTGCTTCGTGAGGGATCGTAGGGGGTAGGGCTTCATCATGTAGGCGCGTAGAGGGAATGCATCATCACCTACTAAGAAGTATTCAGTGGGTGGTCCAGTGGGATCGGTAGAGATGACCTCGGCGGTTGGCAGATTTGCGTCCTGTTTTTCAAGCAAGTTACACAGACTGGTGTGTGCAAAGCCACCACCATCAGACTCTGACCCTATGGCACCAACGTCGACGTATATGAACTTGTAGTTGGAGTCAACAATTGCCATCAGGACAATGGAAAAAAACTTCTTGTAGTTGAAGTAATATGTGCCACCAAAGTTTGGGTTTCGGATCCGTATGTGTTTGCCATCAATGGCTCCTACACAATGCGGCAGATTCCATCGTTCCTCATAGCCGCTGGCAACCTCCTTCCATGCAGCCGGCGATTGTGGCGTCTTGATCTCCTGATCTCCGTAGACAGAAATGATGGCCTGGCAGGTGTCGGGAACAATTTGGCTGATGGTGTTGTGGGCAACACGAAAGTTGTATTGCAGGCTCTTATAGGAATCACCCGTAGCGAGGAAACGTAGGGTGATGGCCACCCGCAGACCAGGAGGAATGGGGTTACGCCAGAATGTAGGTTTCTTCTGAATGAGGGGTGTGACACGTTCAACTATCTCATCAAATAGTTGTTTGTCTACCCGGGTGAAGTTTTTGTAGAGTTGTGGACATTCGGTGGCCAACTCTTTCATCAGCTTATCATAATGGCCATGTTCAGGCCTACGTTGTAGATATGGCCACATCCACACTGTCCTCTTGCTCCTTTCATTCTTCTTCTCTTCTTCTTCTTCATGGATGTTGTTTGCTATTGCAAGCAGTTCCAACATTTCTATGTAGGAAATGATCCATTGCATGAGCCGGGTGTTGTGCCTGTTCTCCGGTTTGATTAGGGAGTTCACCATCTTGAACTCCTCCAGGATGTATTCCGTGATGTTCTTCATGGTGCCGAGTCAGGAGTGGGAATGGGAACGTTGTGGCCAGCCATGCCCTTTTCTAGTTCCCAGATTCCAACCAAGACATACGTGGTTGACAAAGACTGTCTTTGTATGTGTTTGGACAAACGGGGTGTGCCTACGATTGTCCGGACACGGTCCACGTAATGCCTACAAACTCACAAGACGTACGGCCTCAGCTACGTAGGTATTGTGGGGGCGTGGCCATGGGCGTGGCCTGTGTTCCGCAAATCGGGCAGCCCAGGCGGACTAACGGGGACATGCTTACGCAAGTCGCAAGCACGTACGTAGCTCCATACGACTACATTACGTCTGACGTAACACTGGCCCCGTTACGGTACGTATGTCGGGTAGTGCAATAGTCTTCCTCTATACGGGCGTACACGGCCGGACTACGCCCGTCATTACACAAAATTGGCGATCACGCCTGACGGGAGCATACGGGAGCGATATACGTGAATGTGTGAACCCAGCATGTAGCACAGTCACTAGAGCTCCCGCCTGGCATCCAGAAATCCAGTGTTCGATCCCACTCGAAGTTTAGTATATTTTTATATTTTTATTTTGTTATATGTGTTATGTTATATTATATTATATTATATTATATTAGGGTTAGGTTAGGTTAGGTTAGGTTAAGTTAGGTTAATCTAATCTAATTAATATAATATTTGTACATTTTCGGCAGTGGGCGGGGCCTGGGGTAAGGTATTCGGCTGGCTGCGTACAGACCCTCCCAAAAGAATACCCCTAAGACCCCCCTTCGATACAAATGTGTATACAGTTCGACCGTAATTCCGCGTGGACCACCTAGTTGTAAGGTTTGGGTAAATTCGTTGTAGTATTTTCAGTATGAATATAGTAAGATCTGACACTCCCCTCCCTGAATCAATCGAATATGATGTTCCATAGATGGCTCACCTTGATGGGAAGGGAGGGGGAGCTTGTCGTAGTATTGAAATGGTAGGAAACCATGACCTAGAGCAATTGGCTTGTAAATGTCCACAACTAATCCCTTCCTGATCAATGGTAGATATATTAGCAGGATTATTCCAGTTGTTTATTTTATTTATTTATTCATAGATATATTTTGTTTTAGAGGTTAGGGAATAAGATATTATACCAACCTATAATGAATGGACCATAGTCAGTGGTGTTTCTCTATTTTGCATTAGACAAGCGAAAATTACTGCAAGTGCATGGTAACCATTTCTCCTTAAAACAAACAAAGACAATATTTCTCAGAGTAATTATTATATATTTACAAGCTTTGCGATTCCAATTTTAATATACATTCATAGACTACAGTAGATCTGGACTGGACACGAAAATGGAACTTTGCAGTAAGGGACCCAAAATCTGAGAATGAAACCCCAAGTTCGAACCTCGAAACCGCGAAAAGGTGATATTTTCGCGGGTTTGAGGTTCGAACTTGGGGGTTCGTTCTCCAATTTTGGGTCCCTTATTGCAAAGTTCCATTTTCGTGTCCAGTCCAGATCTATTGTAGTCTATGATACATTTTAAGCATAATGGCTGAAATTTTCAAATGGGCAAATAAATACGACCACATTACAAACATCTTGAA
This sequence comes from Lithodes maja, assembly GCA_037953745.1. Classification (NCBI taxonomy): domain Eukaryota; kingdom Metazoa; phylum Arthropoda; class Malacostraca; order Decapoda; family Lithodidae; genus Lithodes; species Lithodes maja. The sequence goes on from JBAKBP010003027.1 coordinate 19,898, forward strand.
CACGAATGGGAGGCGTCTCCTCCCTTATTTCTATTGTGGAATAACAAATTCGATGCTAACTTCATATTTAGTGGTTTTTCATTACTCTGTACATGTTTCGGGGGGTTTGTCAAGTAATTGTGCAATGGATTATGAACTTTATATGCTGGAATTTACCCTGAGATTCAATGTCAATTGCATAGTACCGACTACATAATAATGATTAAGGCAAACTGCATACAAAATCTAATTTGAGCGTAGTAAAGCGTCTTCGTTGTCAGCATATCTGATCCTCCTACTTCTAGAGATATAATATTATATGCTAGCATTATCATTGAATTATTACGACCAATGACACATGGTTGAGTAGGCTTTCTATCACTATATTTTGTTTATCTAAAGTTGGCGAGAAATTGGCTTATCCCCTTCTTAATTACTTAACTATTACGTTTTCATTTTATTTTCAGTTATTTAAGAAATAATGTTGTGTTTATTGCACAGAGACAATGCAGTTCCCTATTGCTCTATCACTTATTACAAATTGCTGTTAATGAAGTAACATTTTCGCCAGCTTACAGCATGTATAAAAACGAGGATTCACAGATAATCTTAAATGTGTTACACATAAAATTAAATGTCCGACTGAAATTCCAATCCCCTTTCTTTATATTGCAAGGCATGCATTTATCCACATAACATTAAATCTGGTTGCACTGATTATTTTATCTACAGAATTAGTTTAATCCCTTAATCCCGGCCTACATAGAGTATCTTTGGCCATACCAGGAAAAGTGATGATTGGGAATGCATATATTGTTGTTCGTATTCTTGACACATCCATTACGTGAGTTGCAGTTGGGATGTGTGTACATGCTTAGATTGATATGCAGGATTCGAAGTTGCATAATAAATCGTAGACAGTGTCCACCATCCTTTAACTGTCTTCGTGGTGCGATGCATAAGGTGTTGATTTTCGGTGTGAGCATCCTGGGTTCGAATCCACGGACTGCCACATGTGTTTGTAAATTTCATTAATCGATTTTAGGAGTATAGTTGGTTGTTGAAAGGAACATAATAATTGATATTGGTTCAGGGGCAATTTATCGAGAAGACTTCCCTAGTGGTTAAGGCCCCATTAATTGCTCTTTCCATTCACATATGCATAGCCTACGTGAGTTGCAGTTGGGATGTGTGTACATGCTTAGATTGATATGCAGGATTCGAAGTTGCATAATAAATCGTAGGCAGTGTCCACCATCCTTTAACTGTCTTCGTGGTGCGATGCATAAGGTGTTGATTTTCGGTGTGAGCATCCTGGGTTCGAATCCACAGACTGCCACATGTGTTTGTAAATTTCATTAATCGATTTTAGGAGTATAGTTGGTTGTTGAAAGGAACATAATAATTGATATTGGTTCAGGGGCAATTTATCGAGAGGACTTCTCTAGTGGTTAAGGCCCCATTAATTGCTCTTTCCATTCACATATGCATAGCCTACGTGAGTTGCAGTTGGGATGTGTGTACATGCTTAGATTGATATGCAGGATTCGAAGTTGCATAATAAATCGTAGGCAGTGTCCACCATCCTTTAACTGTCTTCGTGGTGCGATGCATAAGGTGTTGATTTTCGGTGTGAGCATCCTGGGTTCGAATCCACGGACTGCCACATGTGTTTGTAATTTCATTAATCGATTTTAGGAGTATAGTTGGTTGTTGAAAGGAACATAATAATGATTTAGTCGAACAATGCTTACAATATAGGCATACTGTGATGTCTTTACTTTGCAGAGATGTAGCAGTTACGATATCCATGAACATCGCACTATATTTAATGATAATTTCCGGCTAAATAGATAGAATATTATCAACTCCAGCACGTGTTTACACACCCACACCCTCACATGCTTCTAAGGTTTAATGAGAGGGAATGAGTCAGATATCATGCTTGTGCAATGTTCTAAAAATAAAAATAATACATATATAAATACAAAGATAAATAAATCGACCCAAACACGATGCGAACGCAGATCTAATTGACAAACCACAAAAATTCACTAATAGAGTTTTGGCAAACCAGTATATAATAGTTATCATTGCATCTTTTACTGTACAGTCTGGGACTAAAGTCGTGGTATGGATCTTCAGCCATCCAGTAAGTGCCCTCTGACGGCGGTATTCAAAACTATTCGAGATATGATGGCTTTGTTCGACACGTCCAGGTAGCGCCAAAAGTAAGCGAGAAACTTCCTGTTTCTTGCTGGGTTACGACCATGCCAACTACAAAATACACACACACACACACACTATTGCCTTATCAGAATGCAAGGCATATTAGCCTAGTATGCTCTACAATTATAATTAATGTATAATCGAGTGATGCCAGTTTTACTCTTGCATAGGAATATAATCAAAATAAATGAGAATACTGTATTAAGACGCCATTTCGGATAATAATGATAAAATATAAACTAATGGTCAAATATAGCAATGTAGATAAAGCACAACGAGTATTCTAGCTTACTAGGGACATGGTGTATAGTGGATACAGTATACAATACTTTGAAAGTGAATGCAACGTAAGTATATAGCCTATTATAATATACAGTAGTCATATTTCATGTAGGATATATTATATATTTTTTAAATATATTATACCCAGTGGATATTGGCAATACTATCACTTTTTGCGTAAAACATCTACTCAACTTGATCATGCCGTGACCTATTCTTGTGTCTAATTATTTTTCAAAGGTTGCCCAACTCCTCCGTCAGTGGTGGCAAATAACAATCTACGCTTCACTAAACCCTAGTTTAGTTCCCTGGCAGTGTTCTTTCCATCATAATAGAAGGTAGGGGACTGTCTTGATTCGCCTGAGACTCTGCCACACTACGATCATACATGGCTTTTTTATATCGGGGGATGTCCCCACGCTTTGCCCCTGTTGCCAGGTTCCAGTGACAGTCCGACATCTTTTGATAGACTGCTCCTAGTTATTATTTATAAGGACACACCAAGTTTCGACTCAATATGGAGATGTATTCAGTTGTGAAGAGCGGTTGTGAGAGTCAAAACTTGTCACGTCCATGTAAGTAATAAAATATCGTTTTCCAGACGGTGAGTATAATTCTCCATTCACACATTCACTGCATTGAGAGTATCTCTCCTCGAACTCGTATTTCTCGGGGTAGTGGGAGGTAGAGGAAAGGAGGGGGTAGTGTGAGGTGAAAGGAGGGAAGGGGTAGTGTATGGCATCTGATCCCCGCCACCTTCTCCGCGGACGTTAGCCCAAGGTCCGCGGAATTAACAGGGGGTGGGGATATAAGTGTGATGATCTTAATTTCGCCTATTAAGCTATTTTTCTAGTCAAGATTGTACCAAAAGGTATGATAAATATATATAATATAACAGCGACGCTTAACCCTTCCTACCCGGGCTGCCTTAGGTAAGGACAGCGCGGCTGAAGGGCCGCTACCCGGTATGCCTTACCTAAGACATTTGCTTGAAAGCGTGCTTTAAATTTCGCGCGGGCAAATTTTACTTTGCGGGGGCGATCGTAGCGCAACCAAGCCTCAACTACCACGCTTATCAGTTCCTACGTTGCCGCCATTGCGAGCTACAGCAAAAAAATTAATTCCGACGCGTCCGATACTGTGCAATCTCCCGCGCGTCCCAGTGCTACCCCGCTTGCAACATCTACGCCTCTGCCAACCAAGAAGAAAAAGAAACTAAGGAAAGTGAAACGTTTGCTAAGTGACAGTGCAATACAACGTGAACTTTTCAACCAGGATTTGAGCAGTGGTGAAAGCTCTGTGGACAAAAACCTCTATATTCAAAGTAGAAGTGGGAGCGAAATTGACGATTTTGTGGGATTTGGTGCTGATGACAATGTTGATTTATTTGAGGGGGGTGATAGTAGTGATGATCCTGATGTGGAAGTGGTGGAGGAAGGTGCTATTGAAGTACCAAGTGTGCTAGAGCCAACCCCTTCGCCTAGTTTCGTAGGTCAGGGTAGGCCTAGGCCTAGCCCTACGCCAGGACCTTCCCCTTTGCCTGCCCGTACGCCCTTGAAAGTGGGTAAATACTTCTATAAACAGTCTTTAGTGAAAAGTGTAGCCAAGAAAGCACGCAGGGAGGCAGAAAAAGTGAGGGAAGGCGTAGATAGTGAGAGTGACGCCGACCCAGGCCTAGCAACCACCCGCATTCCTTTGTCCCGACGCCTTGACCCGGGACGCCGGGAGGGCCACCCACAGCCCTCGGCTTCATCTGTCCCTCAGAATGACCAAAGGGCCTCTACAAGTGCGCCATTGGCCTCCCACAGTGTGTCACCACAGGCCCCGCATCGTAGGTCCTTATTTCCTGCGGAAAAGTCCACGGCTAGCCGCAAAAGGAGCCCAACTCCCGAGGCTGAGGCTCCCATTGCTCAACCTCCCACAGCCCCACGCCGCCGACGCCCGGTCTATTCTTCACCAGAGTTGTCTCCTGAAGAGGATGCTGACAACCCCAACATTTCCCCAGATGACCTGACGTCGCCTGAGGAAGAGGAAAACGAAGAGGAAGAGGGAGTCCCGACAAGAAGAGTCAAAGGACCTCAAGGTCGTGGACGTGGTCAGCCTGCCGACGCCGCTGCCCCTGGGCCTGGGCCTGGGCATGGGCGTGCAGGGCGTCCGCCTGGGCATCCGCGTGGCCAAGGGCGTGTACCAGGGCGTCCAGGGCGTGTGCCTGCTGCAGCTCCACGTCCTCGTCCTCGAGCAGCTGAAATGTTTGTGTGGTCAGATGGGGCGGATTTTGTGCCAGATTTTCCTGCCTTTGATGAGGTACAACAGGGTTCTGGGGTGTCACCAGCATATCCCTGTGGCCCAAATGCCACCCCCAGTGAACTTTTCTGTGGCTTCTACGACAATGAAGTCATGGAATACCTTGTCAAAGAGACAAATAACCACCAGGCTATCTGTTCAAACTTTCTTGGCAGGAAGACCAGTGCCAAGATGGTGGCATGGAGAGCTCTCACTGTGGCAAAATTATATGTGTTCTTGGCACTCACAATGCTGATGACACACATAAAGAAGCACGTTCTGGCCGACTACTGGATAACTGGTGACCTCACAACGACTCCAGCATTTGGCAAATTCATGTCAAGGGATAGGTACTTCGACATCCTCTCATATTTCCACCTGACAAATAACATGCATGAGCCCGACACACTCTGGAAGATCAGGCAACTGTATGACATGATACGTCATCGGTTTTCCACCTACCTGATTCCATTTCAGAAGCTGTGCATCGACGAGTCTCTGGTCCTGTTCCGTGGTAGGCTGCACTTCCGACAGTATATCCCGTCAAAGAGACACCGCTTCGGCATCAAGCTCTTCGTCCTCTGTGACTGCAAGACGGGATATGTGCTCGACTTTATAGTCTACAGCGGCAAGGGTGGTGAGGTGCAGATTGACCCCCTCATTGGTTTTGGCGGCGCTGTGGTAAAGAGGATGATGGAGAGGTACTTCCATGACAACCACGTCCTCTATACCGACAATTATTACACGTCGCCTATCCTCGCCAAGTACCTCCATGACCGCAAGACCGGAACTGTCGGCACAGTGAAGGGGAAGAGGAAGGGCATGCCAGCCTACCCAACCAAAACTAAGAAGACGGACATCTTCCATAAGAAGAGTGGCCTCTCCATCCACTGGCATGACCAGCGCAAGGTCAACCTCCTCACCACATGCCACAAAGCAGAGATGGTCCCCACAGGGAAGGTGGACCGAAAAACGAAGAACCCTATCACAAAACCAGCTGCTGTTCTGGACTATAACCTGAACATGCGCCTCGTCGACAAGTCCGACATGCAGATGGGCTTCATAGACTGCCTGCGAACATCTTGCAGGTGGTACAAGAAGTTTGTCCTGCATACAGTAGATATGTCTGTCCACAACGCGTACCACATCTACCGTTTGAGGAGTCCAGTCATCAAGTACAAGAGCCTGCGGACCTTCCAAAAGCAGCTGATACATGAGCTCCTGGTAAAACATGCGGGTACACCAGGGAGGCCACTACAAGGACCAGGCATGATGGACAGAATAGGGTGTGCCGAGTTCTTGAGAAAGCACCAGCTCGTCGCCCTTCCTTTCCAGGGTCCTAACAGCCGAATAAGGATGCAGAAGAGGTGCTATGTGTGCACCCGCACAACTCGACGACCAAGCAAACCCACAAAAACCACTTGGCAATGCCTCGAGTGTCAGGTGGGACTGTGTGCTGGCACCTGCTTCAATGATTTTCACACTCTGGCAAACTATTGAAGTGTAAGTGACAGTGATAGTGACACTCAATAATAATAATAATAATATAACTAAGTATAAGTGAAAGAGACACATAAGTAATAATAAGTGCCTTCAGAACAATATGAACAAGTGAAAGTGACACTAAAATATATATTCCTAACAATAAAGAAGTGAAAATTACACTATCAATTACCATAGTCCAGTATAAATAATCATAACTACTATAATAATGACTATAAAACTAAGTCTAAGTGAAAGAGGCACACATAAGTAATAATAAATGCCTTCAGAACAATATGAACAAGTGAAAGTGACACTAAAATATATATTCCTAACAATAAAGAAGTGAAAATTACACTATCAATTACCATAGTCCAGTATAAATAATCATAACTACTATAATAATGACTATAAAACTAAGTCTAAGTGAAAGAGACACACATAAGTAATAATAAGTGCCTTCAGAACAATATGAACAAGTGAAAGTGACACTAAAATATATATTCCTAACAATAAAGAAGTGAAAATGACACTATCAATTACCATAGTCCAGTATAAATAATCATAACTACTATAATAATAACAATAAAACTAAGTATAAGTGACAGAGACACAAATTACTTCAGAAAAATATATTTATTGAGTGAAAATATCATTATAACAATAATATATGGCATAATAAACAATAAAACACTAAAAAATCGCTTCCCGCTATAATTCAAGGTAGAGCGACGAGTCAAAACGTTCATCGTAGCCTGGGCCGCGGTTGAGCGTTCGGACGCGGCGAGGTAAATACACGGCAAAAGTTACCTCCACTTCCATCACCATAACTCCGGAACTACTTGAGCTAGAAAGCTCTACTCAATGCCATTCTACGCGACAAGGTAAGGCGCCCATTTTGACATATGTTTGATTAATGTAGGTTGTATATTAAGCGAGATTAGCCTTAGTTTACTTTTGTTGTGTTTTCAGCCAGATTGCCCGGATACAGCCTCCGTCCTTAAGAAAGGCTGCCCGGGTAGGAAGGGTTAAAAGAGCTCTACATACAGATAATTAGTTAAAACTAAATAATATAATAAGGTGCGTCGTCTGCCTTACTGAAGGTAAGTCACAAGTGTTGCAATAATAAGGGGGGGGGGGGGGCTGAGGATATAAGTGTGATGATCTTAATTTCGCTTATTCAGCTTCTTTTCTAGTCAAAATTCTACCATAATGTATGAAAAATATCTAGAATATAATAGCATATCTTAAAATAACTTTAAATGCAGGCAATAATAAACCTACATAATAATAATATGTGCGTCGTCTGCAATAATTCTTCGGGATGGAGGGTGGTCAGTGACTCAGTGAGAGCAGGGAATATGGGGACTGGACGACTCGGCCCATGGGACAACTCGGCTCGGACAGCTCGGCCCACTTTTGGACAACTCGGCCACGACGGCGAGACAGCTCGGCCTATTATTTGAGACAGCTCGGCCATGACGGCGAGACAGCTCGGCCCCATGTTATGCTATAAGAACATAAGAACATAAGAAAATGGGAGTCTGCAGAAAGCCGATTGGCCCAAGCAAGGCAGATCCCTGTCCCACACAACCCCAATTACAAAGCCCAATTATAGGCTCATCACTCTAATACCCTGAGGATCATCTTACCAAAACGGTTAGAGATTAACGCAGGATTACGGGGTCTGCAGAGCGCTGATTGGCCCAACCCTGCTGATCCCCCTTCACACCCAACCCTTCTCGTCCATATGCTTATCCAATTTTATCTTAAAGCTCCCTATCGTTTTTAATCCCACTATAGCACCTGGTAGTCCATTCCACCCATCTACAACTCTGTTACCAAACCAATATTTGCCTATATCTTTTCTGAAACGAAATTTATCTAATTTGAAACCATTGGTACGAGTTCTTTCGCTATCACTGAGCTTTAGTACATTTGTCATGTCCCCTTTGTTAATCCCACTAACCCACTTGAACACCTCTATCATATCCCCTCTAACTCTGCGTCTCTCTAACGAATGTAAGCCTAATTTCTTCAACCTTTCTTTATACGGAAGATTTCTAATATTATGGATCATTTTTGTCATTCTACGTTGTACTCTCTCCAATGAATCTATGTCCATTCTGTAATAAGGACACCAAAATTGAACAGCATAATCCATATGGGGTCTCACTAATGACAAGTAAAGTTTTAAGATAACATCAGCAGTTCTGTTACTCACACTCCTAGAGATGAACCCGAGAATCCTGTTTGCCTTGTTTCGAACGCTTATACACTGTTGTCTAGGCTTCAAATCATTGCTAACAAACACACCTAGATCTTTCTCACAATTCGATGCTTTGGGGCAATTTTTTTAATATAGCCGTGAAAAATCCTGTAGCCTTGAAATTCGTGATTGTATCTAACTTTGTGATATAGCCGTGAAAAAGCCTGTAGCCTTGAAATTCGTGATTGTATCTAACCTTGTGTGTGTATATATTATATATATATATATAAGAACATAAGAACATAAGACAATGGGAGTCTTCAGAAAGCCGATTTGGCCTAAGCAAGGCAGATCCCTGTCCCACACAACCACAATTACAAAGCCCAATTATAGGCTCAACACTCTAATACCCTGAGGATCATCTTACCAAAACGGTTAGAGATTAACGCAGGATTACGGGGGTCTGCAGATCGCTGATTGGCCCAACCCGGCTGATCCCCCTTCACACCCAACCCTTCTCGTCCATATGCTTATCCAATTTTATCTTAAAGCTCCCTACTAGTCAGGGAGCATTTGGAAATCTGTGGGAATTTTGGTATGAAAGCAAGCCACCCATCTAGATGTCTTAAGGATGCACCAAATAACAATACAAAACATGTTGGCAGTCTGAGAAACGTGTGTGAATCTTGTGAGTTAAATTAAAAACAAATTCTCAAATTTTCAGATTTTGTTATTTGTATTCAATGACAACCACTTGAGGATCATCCCTTTTTTGTCAGTTTCTCCAACACAGACATCAGACTACTCTTCGAGGAGCAGTGGAGCATGGTCCCATCTGCAGCAAACATCGAACGTGGCACAACAGAAAGTTCATAACTGCCAACTGTTTCCTCCAGGTCAATGTTAGGTCTTGACTTTGACAACAGCAGCATGCGAGTGAACAGCTTACGGTCTTCTTTGAGCTCAACAGTCTTATCTCCTGCACTCACTTTCACCCTTTTTCCTGTCACTTTCCATGTTTGCAGCCTCTGTTTTTTCATTGGTGCCCAGAGGTTTACGGTCGACGTCTTGATCCTGTTGGCCACAAAGTCATTCAGGAGCTTCTTGCCCATAGTATATATGGCGGATAGGTCACTTTTGACCTTCTCTGGCATCACAGCTTTGGTTACCAAGTTTATCAGGTCAGAACTATCATTCTCAAAGGGATTTGTGAAGGTTTCCAAAGTGTGTGTAAGGGCTTTGATATTTTTCTCCAGCCTGGTAAAGACTGCAGTCGATAGACCATGGTGACGCTTCTGTGTTGGGGATGACATTCCGGCAATCTCATGGGCTTCCTTGGCAAGCCGAGCGAGTTCTGGTGAAATGAAGAAGAATTTTGAACGAGCATAGGCATTCTGGGTGATGCCCACAAGCCCTCCAGCCACTTTCATGGACCGGTTAATTTGCTCCAGAGCATGATCTGCACCAACCGCACAGAATGGCACCTGCCCATTCTTGTTGACCACCCAATTGCCTTGCATAAATTCTTCATAGATGTCTGGATTAGACTCTTGTAGACCTGCCACATCAGCCAGGTATAATGGGATCATCCGTGCATAGACTAGCTTGTCTAGAGCAAAGAATAAAGGAGTGAAGGATTCCAGTGCCAGCCAATGTAGCTTCCAATCTCCAGTTCTGACGGCTCTAATGAACATGAGCATACTCATTACCATCTGCATGTATTGTCGGATGACTGCATACAGAGGCTTTATCTCATTGGCAGAGTCAAACTGATCTATCTTCTCCATCACTCTGCATGACTTGATAAGCTGAGCCTTGGCTGAGTGGGCTTCTTTCATCTCTTCAGGACTGCCATCTGTACATGCCCATTCAAGTACTTCTGCTGCTGCTGTGAGGGTTTCCTGTAGGTCGGGGTGCTCTCTGAGGAATGCAACCTGGTACAGCTGGAACAGAGACTGTAGAGTGACTACATGAGCATCCACCCCTCTCTTCACATGTTTGCCCTCGAGGATCTGCCACACTGTTGCGGGCCCATACAAATCTGCCTCAATCCAGCAAAAGTCCAGGCCACTGCTTTCGATATAGGCACCAATGCAGCGGAGCTCTGCCATTACAATGTGAAGCTCACCAGGTCGTAGTATCAGGTGGTCCATGTCCTTACGTGCCATCTGCATTTGCTTTGCTGGTTGGTAGAGCCCCATGTCGAGGGAGACCACTGTCTTGTGATCTGGTCCTATGACTTTGGCACTAATACTCTGGGCTTGCATTAGAACTGTTAGCAGGGTCTGCCATTCATGGGCTGGAGCTGGGATTAGTGGTGGTGTACCTAACCCTCGTAACAGGCAGTAGTTCACTATCTACCAGCGAGTGGTATGCAGACCATGTAGGAATACCAATGCTTCCTTTCCCAACAGTGATATCTTCACTAGGAAGCTCCTCATCATCATCCTCTTTTCCAACTAGTTCTATGGTTATTGGTTGCCGAGCTCTTGCCATGGTCCGCCCCATTAACCAGACAACATCCGGAATCGATCTATCTGAGGGTAACTGTGTTTCTTCTCTTAGTTCAAAGGAGCTATACACAGGGCTTTGTGGTTTTCCAGCTGGCTTTGGGCAGTCAAGCAGCTAAGGAGCTGCAGCCTTCATCAGATCCTTAGTACTGCTCCTCACTGACTCCGTCAGCTCAAGTTTAGGCATTTCATCTCCTGGGTGTGACCTCTGGTAAATGGCCATTGCTGTGGCATGCAGGATTCGCTTCCCATCAGGGGTATCTTCAGCGAAGTCAACGTTGCCCACAGCAAAGTATATGTGTCTTCCCTGAACAACATCTGGGGGCAAATAAACACCATCATTGACCAGCACTCTCTGTAGAACAGCATTCAGAATCTGTACTTCCATCCGCAGAAGTCGTGTATACCCCACTGACATGCCGAACCCATGCAGCATGTTGACTATCTTCTTGCTTCGAATGGCCTGGCGAATAGCTGCAAGCTACTGCAAGCTGTTGTGGCATTTCATGCGTCAAATTCAGGGATTGCGACTTCGTGTTGTTGACCTGGCGACTGGACAGCGACATAATAACGGTGCTTTGGGCTAGGCTCTGGGCATGTTTGTTAACCTCTGATGATTTGTTGTCAGTCGAGAGGGTTTTGCTTGGACCTTGAATAAGCCAGCGAAAAAAGCAGTACAGCTCTTTTGGTACATGCTGGCTCGTTACATCTGTGAGAGATCCAGCAAATTTCCACTTCTCAGCTTTGTTGATAGCCTTTCTGAGAATTGATGCAGCATTGTAGAGAATTAGCATATCATCTTTACTGCTGCCGCCAGTATCTTCCATTTGCTGGACCGCAGCATCTCTAGTGTGCTTCAGGGTTACACGTTCTGGTTCGTTCACACGCTTGGGCTTGTGGAACTCCACTGAGGGAATTTCCGTTTCGATTAGGTGTTTCACCTTCTTCCGATAGCAGTGTGTATTCTCCGCATTATTAGCTGAGAGTATACCCTCATAAACATCCTGGAGTAATGCAATACTAACCACATTTCCTTCCATCAGAGTGCTTTCAACCATACTCAGGAATTCTATCTGTGCACCAAGTATATCAGCATTGCTTTGGTTCAGTTCAAGTGGGTTTTTTCTGTGATCGATATTGCTGAATTGTGTGGCCCAGCATCTCTTGTGGTATCTGATGTCGATTGCATGTGCATCTTCTGGATTAATTGATGTGCAAAGTTTGACATACAGTTTCTCGTTTCTGCTCTTCTGAATAGCTTGGTTCAGAGCTTGGCCAGCACTTGTTGTGGAAACCTTGTGCAGAGGATTTCGAACAGACCCAGAGCGTTCACAGTAAAAGCAAAGATCCTTGTTGTAGGGCACTGACTGTGAACGGGTGAAGCTGCTACCACTTGGTGATTGAGTCCAGCAGGAACTTCCAGGGGTGTTCATGTCCGAGAGTTTCTTCTCATAGCGTTCCTTGGCTCGCCTACACATTCCGGCATGGACTGTGTCTTGGTAGCATTTTCTGTGCCATGTGGCTGACTTAAGTTTAAGTGTCTCATGAGTAACATTACCCAGGCGCCTGCTGATTTCTGGGAAATTACCATCACCATACCTGGCACACTCTCGGATCTCATCAAGTACTTTCTCATGAGAACTAGGAGCAACAATTAAGTCTTTGTCTGTTTCAGATTGGCAGATGATGCAAAGCTTGTAGTCTGTGTCTTGTCTTCTTGATTTTGCAGGTGGTGCAGACTCCATGTCTCCGTCAACAATCAGTGCAGACTCCATGTCTCCGTCAACAATCAGTGCAGACTCCATGTCTCCGTCAACAATCAGTGCAGACTCCATGTCTCCGTCAACAATCACCTTTGCAACAAGAAATAATGTGAATTAGTGCACCAAGAAAATTGTGAATCCACCAACACACACACACACACATATATATATATATATATATATATATATAAATGAATCGTATGATCAAGACAAGGGTGTATATATGCATAACAACAGATAGATATCACAAAATAATTGGACATACAAAAAAACAATCAAGCGTTTCGGCAAACCTATGCTATCTTCAGTGATAAAGTGATTACACGGCGCACAAGTTACAAAACAGACAATATCAAATTACGAGCGATGCTAGATAAGAAATAGCCAAAACAGCAGAAAAAAACACAAAAGCCGGGCAAACAAGCCAAAAGTAAAATCTTTTAACCCAAACAAAAAGACCGCATGCATGCCACCTCTATCCAACCCACTTATTGAGGTAAAGCGGATAGGTATATATATATATATATATAGGTATATAGGTAGGTATATATATATGATATTTTGTATACGATATGTATGATATTTCATATACGATATATATGAAATTTCTGTAGTATCACTCAGCAAAATGTGTATTTTGTTTTCGAATCACCATGCTGGTCATACACGTATCTCAGATTGCCAACATGTGTTTTATTGTTATTTGGGATGTCCTTGAGACATTTGAACAGGTGGCATGCTTTCATACCAAAATTCCCACGGGATTTTATTTTGCTACACATGCTCCCTGACTATACCGTTTGTAATCCCACTATAGCACTTGGTAGTCCATTCCACTCATCAGGTATAATATATATTATATATTATAATTATATATTATATAATGACGATCAGACTAAAACACGCCCATTAATAGGAAAAATCACAACCATTTTAATTTTCAGCCGATGGTGATTAGCATATTTCCCATTTTTATAGAAATCAGTTACTTTGCAAATAGAGTAGCGAAATATGGAGTGATCATAATATATAAGATTTTATTTACTTTAATTAGGCTAGCCTTTTTCTTTGTTGTCATAGCACTTAAAACTTTAGCAAATGTACAAGGAACTCTCTGTAATGGCTTGATATAGCCTCATTTGGGTAAAATATCTTCAAACCCAAATGCTATGCCAGACCTTCCTCACAGCCACAGGACTTGCGAAAAGGCAAAACTTAGCCTACTAGGCCTATAGCCTAGGCCTAGTCTGTTTCTTTGCAACTAACGGTTAATTGCAAGTTCCCATCAAGATTTCTCAATTAGTCTGAATAGTTTGTAATGAAATGTGGTGCTAGGCTAATAATATAAACTTGGTCTTAGTAGGCCTATGATGCAGAGACATAGCCTAGGCCGAACCTATTATAGTCTATTTTTTCCCAGCTGATGGTAAATTAAATCCCTTAGTAGCCTAGCTAATTTCTCGATACTTAATGGAAATATATCAAACTAGGCTACTATGGCTGTGTCTCGTATTAATGTAAAGTTTTCATAATTAACATCATATTTCGCAACAAAATCTACCTTATAGCTGAGTAACAAAGATAGAAACATGACAATTTACACTCAGCTGGAAAAAATAGACTAGCCTATAGTTTCACATTTTCTTCCATTAGGCCTAGCCTAGCCTCTGCCTACTACCTAGGCCCTAAGTATTGATAAATTAGCTGCTAAGGGATTCAAGGTAAGATTAGGAGTAGGCTAGTGGGCGTACCACTACCAACATACAGCATAGCCTAACTCATCTATAAAACATTAACCTAACCAAACAACCTAACCTAATCTAACCTAGTATTCATGTAGTAGGCCTACTAGGTTAGGTTAGGTTAATGTTTTATAGATGATTTATGCTGTATGTCGGTAGTGGTACGCCCACTACTCCTAATCTTACCGGATTACATTTATTGTCACTTGAAGAAAAAAAACAGTAAGCCTATAGCCTAGGCCTAGTAGCCTAGCCTAGCCTACATTAATACAGTTTACCAATGTAAATTATAGCATAGAGATTCAGTATCATTATCATAGGTGAGTCGGTGACAGTCATAGACCTATAGGCTTGTGAACAATTTCACTAATTGCCAACGAGAACTGAAATGTCCTCTTAGCTATTTGATGATAATCTTCGGAGTAGGCTAGCCTAACATTAAAGTGGAGTATTCTGTTATTCTGTATTATTTTGCAAGTGTTCCATAATTTCCAAGTTTGCCACCAATTCTCCCTACCAACAATTCTCTTGAGACCTTTGGTGGACGCTTCTGAACTAGCGCCAGAGCTACGACTGTAGACATCACTATACCCAACACCTAGGATATGCACAGTTTATCTCAATTTTTGTGTGATTCTACACGTTTTTATTATACAGTATACGACTACACTAAGTACTTAGGCCTAGGCCTATATAGTATAGTAATAAAGGGAAAGTCCATATGCAGCTGATAATGACTAGGCTACAAACATAATTATAAGCTGATTAATTATAACAAAATTGGCGTGAAAATACCTGCTGACTTTGTATTGTAAATATATGTTATTTATGAATATGGGTGATTTTAAAATATATAAAACAACAGTATGGATAGACCAAAGTATGTGTCAGCTACAGAAATTTCGACTTAACTGCATTCCGGTATATTATAGAATTGAAGGAGAGGGAGGGTGGATAGCTCCGCGATGTCGCCCATTTCCCACAATGCACCGCGGTAAACCTTGCGTTCAGCGCCTCTTATCGGTCACTGTAGGCATTTATTGGTTGGGAGAATTGGCCTTCTCTAGGCTTATAGCCTATTCAATTCAAAATTAGGCTATATGGTAGCTAAGGCTAATTGGCCATCTAGGTTAGATTATAGATTTACATAAACATGGTTGCAATCGGTTAGGTCGAGTAGCCTAGGCTAGATTAGGTAAATTATGGTTATAGGCTATAATAGGTAAGTTTAGATTAAGTTAGGCGGTATAAATAGTGTTAGCGGACGTACGCGTCGTCGTCGACTTGTTTACATAAATCGTACGATCTCGGTTCCCTGGTGTCTAGCCTAATTTGATTTTTATTTTTTTGGTAAGAGTTGTGTTAGTGGGCGTGCCGTCCGCTTTGTTTACATATTCGCACGCCGGCAGTTACATTCGCGTCTAATTAGACTGCTTATTTATTCCTGATATTTACCCCTGCTGGTAATATATATGATGATGACAATAAGTCATGGGGGGTGAGTGGCTGAGGGCGGCAAAGCCCCCCTCAACCCATTATTGTATCTCACGGCCAGGTGTTGGGTAAATATATATATTTTTTTTTACCAGCCGTGGGATACAATAATGGGTCAAGGGGGGCTTTGACTCCATCACCCCCCATGACTTCTTGTCATTATCATATATATTACCAGCAGGGGCAAATAATAGCATTAGACACCAATGTAACTGCGAGCATGCGACTATGTAAATTGTAAACAAAGCGGACAGGGGATGGATGTAGAGTTCGGGCGTACGGTCGTCATGTTTACATAGAACGATCGCCAAGGTTAACTCAGCGTCTATTTTGACGGCAAATTTTTTGGTTATTTGCCCCCTGCTGGCAATATATATGATGATGACAATATGTCATGGGGGGGGTGAGGGGGGCTCAACATATTATTGTATCCAATGGCATTCAAAATAGAAGGGAACATGATTGCACAGGTCTGACGCCTCCCCCGCCGCCGCCGCCGTCATGTTTACATTTGTCGATCGCCGTGGTTAAGTTCGCGTCTATTTTGACGGCGATTTTTTTCGGTAATTTTCCCCCTGCTGGCAATATATATGATGATGACAACATGTCAGGGGGGGGGTGTGGGGGGCAAAGCCCTCCCTCAACATAATATTGTATCCAAAGGCAGTCAAAATAGCCGGGAACATAATGGCAAAGGTCCGACGCCACTACGCATAGTGTAAACAAGGCTGGCAGTACGCCCGCACTTAACATTCTTGCTGCAGACAGTAGCGTACACTCGTTAACACAACTCTTACTGAATTGGGGTACGATGTAGCGAGCGGGCGTACCGCCATCTTTGTTTACATTACGCTAGTGGCGTCGGACCTTTCCCATCATGTTCCCGTCTATTTTAACCTAACCTAACCTAACATAGTATTCATGTAGTAATGACAGGGGGCAAATAGCAGAAAATATAGCGTCGAAATAGACGGGAACGTAAGGGAGACCGAGGCGATCGCCCTATGTAAACAATGACGACCATACGCCCGAACTCTACATCCATTCCCTGAGTTGTGTTAGCAGGCGTCCCGTCCGCTTTGTTTACATAGTCGCACGCTCCCAGTTACATTCGCGTCTAATTTGACTGGTGTTATTTGCCCATGCTGGTAATGTATACGGTACCGGTAGTATGATGAGTTGATGACAATAAGTCATGGGGGGGTAGAGGGGGCAAAGCCCCCCTCAAGCCATTACTGTATCCCACGGCCGGTAACAAAACAGTTTAGGCCTACCCAACACCTGGCCGTGGGATTCAATAATGGGTTGAGGGGGGCTTTACCTCACTCACCCCACATGACTTATTATCATCATCATATACAGTATATTACCAGCAGGGGCAAATAATAGCAGTCAAATTAAGACGCGAATGTAATTGCGAGCGTGTAACTAAGTAAACAAACCCCTGCCGGGGCTGTTCGGCCAGACAGCTTAGGGAACGACAAGAACAACAAAGCGGATGGTACGCCGTAACACAACTCCTACCTTGATTTTATTATTTTTTTTTTCCAAAAGTATCCCACGGCCAGCTGTAATTTGCTCCCTGCTGGAAATAGCCTATAGGCAAGAATGTAGTTACCGGGTATACCACCCGCCTTGTTTACACTACACGGACACTCGCAATAATGTCATGATTAGACGCGAACGTAACTTCGTTCATACGACATATGTATACAAGGCGACATGTACGACCGCTATCACCATCCTTATCAGTTATTATTAGGTAACAAGTGAATTTGGGCAGAAATTAAAGTCAAATTATAATCACATCAGAAAAGCCTGTTTACATTTCTTAATAAATTATGGGACCCTTATTAAAAAATACTATAATACAGTATCTATTTAATCATTCTAAAACAATAATAGGCCTATAGTTTTCAGCTTAAACTTTAATCGTAATTCTTTAGCTTGGGGCCTTACGCTTCCTTGTTTTAAAAATTATTCCAGATTATATGAGATGGCATTTGAGACCCATACAATACTTAAATTTTGAATGGAAACGCTAAATTTATGATACAGTAAATTATGTCTGGGCATTGACGACCTCGCGTTCGAGTTTACCCTCGTTTTCTATTGTTACGGTGCACGATCGGGTAGAATGTAGAGTTCGGGCGTACCGCCCGCCTTGTTTTCACTACGCGGAGCGGCGGCGGACGCTTTCCATCATGTTCCCGTCTATTTTGACTGCCGTTGGATACAATAATATGTTG
Source organism: Lithodes maja (assembly GCA_037953745.1). Lineage (NCBI taxonomy): Eukaryota > Metazoa > Arthropoda > Malacostraca > Decapoda > Lithodidae > Lithodes > Lithodes maja. The sequence continues at coordinate 38,120 of JBAKBP010003027.1, forward strand.
AGGGCTTCCGCTCACCCCCCCATGACATATTGTCATCGTCATATATATTGCCAGCAAAATAGACACAAACTTAACCGCGGTGATCGACCATGTCAACATGACGGTGGCGGCGGACACTTTTTTTTTTTTTTAAGAGACAATGAACGGAGGAAGGAAAAACACAGATAAAACAAAAAGGTCCATGTGGCTAAAGGCATCCTCCATTCATAAAATGTTTGTAACAACTGGATTTAAACATTTGTAGATTGTAAGTTTGTGGAAAGCAATTCGAGGGAAGTGAATTCCAAAGAGTATGGGGTATGTGTCCGAATATATTCATACATACAGTACCGTACTGTACTTATATTCATGAGTGGGGGGCAGCAATCTTAGTTTGGACATTAAGCTAGGTTAGGCGAAACTGTTCTAGCCTACCGTGTACCAATCTGCATTTCCTCCCATCCAAAATTCCCCTCGGGGGAAATCTGGCCCAGTATAGATACTCCCCGGAGGGAATTTTGGCCCAGGATAATATTCCCCCTCACTCACCTGGTTATATGGCTAGTGTAGTAATGACTTTAACATAACAAAACATCAAGAAATGGCTCAACCAGGTTAGGTTAGGTTTGGTTACCTTAGAACAAATATTATTTTATATTTTATATTCAGTAAAATATAGGCCGAGGAGTGCAGAGGAGCAAGGGCCTAAGTGCCACTTTAAAAACGCTTAGTTAAATGACTTAAAAGTTGAATAAGTGTCACTCAATGAAGAATAAGAGCAGCAAAGTGGGGAGGAGTTTAAAATATAAAATGGTACAGACCCCATTTGCTGCTCTTATTCTTCATTGAGTGACACTTATTCAACTTTAAAGTAATTTTACTAATTTATTTTTAAAGTGGCACTTAGGCCCTTGCTCCTCTGCACTCCTCCCTGGTCCATTACCACCATCCATATTTTTTTGTTAAACATATGTGCACTTAAGTAACTATGTCAACTTCTCGTTCTTATGTAAGATGGAAATAATGACCAAGAGGGGAGAAAAATGTCCTAGGTCTGATTCCCCCCGCTACAAAAAAAAACAAACAGTCTAGGCCATCGTTTCCATGGGGAAAGTGAGCCTAGGCTAGTTTTATCCATACTATTCAAGCAAGTTGAGAAGTCAGGACTTACTGTCATCATCATATATGCTGACAGCAGGCGGCAAATATCAGCTGACCGTGGGATAATTTTGATAAAAGAAAAGAAAAACAACAGAAGTCAAATTAGACATGTAACAGTCGTGACCGAGAGCATATGAACATCGCAGCGAAAGGTTGCTTGCATTTAACCCTTTTGCCGGGGGGAAATTCAAAGAGGGGGAAAAAGTCCTGCTCATAATTCCTACCCTATCCTAATCTAACCAAGTGTCTTCAGTGGGGCTGCTACCCGCCGACGTTAAAAATGCATGCCAATCTTTAAAAATTTGGATTTGATATTATCATTAATAAGGATCCAGTAAACTAAGCAATGCAGAAATGTTAAGCAGATTTATCTTGTTTTTTTCTTCACAGTACTGTACTGTACAGGTACAGTATATATAGCATTTTGTCATCCTCTAAGCCTAGGCTTATATCAATGGTTACCCCAATGAGAGTCCAGGGCCAGTTTAGCTTAGGTGGTTATACTATACTCTATTTGTTTTCCAACTGATGGTAAATTGCTATGTTACTATCTTGGTTACTCAGCTAGTAGGTAGATTTTATAGCGAAATGTGTAGTTAATTATGAAAAATTGGCATTACTATGACATAGAGACATAACAGATTCATATTTTTCCATTAAATATCGAGAAATCAGATAGTAAGGGATTCAATTTACCATCAGCTGAAATAAAACCGACCAGTGGTAAGTGTAAAAAATAGAGGGAAGGATGTAGTATTCGGGCGTACGATCGTCATGTTAACAAAGATCAATCGCTCGCGGTTGAGTTCCCGTCTAATTTTTCTGTTATTTGCCCCCTGCTGGCAATATACAGTATATGATGATGACAATAAGTTTGAACAGAAATATTGAGAGTGTAAATGAGAGGTTAAATGGAACAATTTTAGCGTCAGGCGAAAGCGATAAGGATATTCAGTCTCATGCTAAAAATTATGACTATATTGCAAATGATAGTAGTGATGGTGAAACGGAAGATGGAAATGTCGTTAGAAATAAAGGTAAATTAGGTATAAAGAAAAGAAGTAAATTGAGAGTATATTACACAAACTGTAGGAGTCTATGTAACAAAATGAACGAACTTAGAGCCCTTGTTAGCAAAGAAAATATAGACATAATAGCGCTAACTGAAACGTGGATTAATACAGAAACCAGGCATTTTTTAGCAGAATTTGATATACCAGGATATAGTTTGTTTAAATATGACCGAACAAGTAAGAGGGGTGGCGGTATAGCAGTGTTTGTCAGGAGTACATTAAAAAGCTGTATTAAATCAGGTATTAGACTAAATAACGATAATGAAAGTGTTTGGGTAGAGGTTAACGAAGGTAGTGAGACCATAGTTATTGGAGTTATGTATAGACCGCCAAATATGAGTAGAAATGACGGAACGTCATTATGGGAGGAAATTAAAATGGCATCAAGATTTAGCAATGTGTGCATTATGGGGGATTTTAATTTTCCGAATATAGATTGGCAGCATCAAATAGGAGACTCTGATTCTGAGGAGTTTATAGAGGTAGTACAAGATAGTTTTTTATTTCAATTCATAGATATGCCGACTAGAGGTAATAATATTCTCGATTTAGTTTTCAGTAACAATGAACATATGGTAAATAATGTAGAGATAGGGGACCACCTAGGAAATAGTGACCACAATTCTGTGTATTTTAATATACAATGGAAAGGTAATACCAGAGAGAATACAACATTAATATCTGACTTCAGAAAAGACAATTATGATGGGTTAAGAAGAGCCCTATTAGCTGACCCTATGGTCAAAAAATTAAGTCGATCCAGGTGTCCAAATGAGTGTACCCCTTCTCAGGCACCTGTCATCTTAAGTCAGGAAGAGACGTCAACCTTGGTAGATACATACGATAATTTTATCAAGTCAGTATTCAATGCACAAAATAAATACATCCCCAAAAGAAAATTTAGATCAACACAGAACCAACCCAAATGGATAAATAATAGACTATTAGATCTTCTAGGACAAAAGAGAGGAATATATAGAAAAATTAGGAAAGGCGAAATTCACCTACTTGCTTACTATCAGAATCTATCAAGACAGGTAAAAAAGGATATTAGGAAAGAAAAAAGAAATTATGAAATTAAGGTTGCCAATGACTCAAAAAATAATCCTAAAGCTTTTTACCAACTATATAAATCCAAGGTTAGAGATGTAATTGGTCCCCTTAAAACTTCGATAGGAGAAATGACCGAAAATTATTTAGAAATGTGCAGTACATTAAATAGTCAATTTCTTTCCGTTTTCACTAATGAAAATTTGGCACAGTTTCCAGAAGTCCGTAAGGTATATAGCGATAGTATAGAAAATAGGTTAAGTACGATTACTATAAGTAGAAATGATGTGCTTAACCCTCCGACCCCGGCTATATATTATATATATATTCCTCGAAATCCGGGTGTTTTGGCCGAAAAACGTCTAGGCTAGGCTACCGTATATTCGTTAATCAGACTGCTTCCCGCATTCCCGCGCATCCCCAAGCGTAGCTGTGTTATTTACCTGTAAAATGGCCTTAAGTAGAGCTCTCTAAGTCAACTGGGTGAGCTGTGATGATGATTTCATTGGAGATAACTTTATGGCCAAACCAGCCACTTTACACCACTTTTCGATACTGAACAACAACATACAGGCACACACGAACAAGCGACGCTCTCCTTCTTGTGGCCGGAGATGCGGAGCGTCGGTCCAGCCGGCTGTTGTTTACATGCGTCGGACCGACGCCTCGCACACGAAGCTCACAGGCTTTCAAGCAATGGTACAATGTAGTACCACCCGGGTTCCTGGGGCCAAAAAAAAATGGTACACGTGTGTACCAACCGGGTTTGAAGGGTTAAGGAAATTGACAGACTGAAACCTCATAAATCGCCTGGTCCTGATGAGGTATATGCTAGAGTATTAAAAGAATGTAGGGATGAGTTAAGTTACCCATTAACATTTTTATTTAACAAGTCATTGGAGACAGGTATAGTTCCAGAAGCTTGGAAGCTTGCAAACGTAGTTCCGATCTTCAAAAAAGGTGACAAATCAATAGCATCCAATTACCGTCCCATTAGTCTTACATCAATCATAGGAAAGGTACTAGAGTCAATTATTGCTAGTAAAATTAGAAACTACTTAGATACATTTAATTTAATAAATTTTTCTCAGCATGGATTCACTCAGGGACGTTCTTGCCTTACTAATTTGCTTAGTTTTTTCTCAGAGGTATATGAAGCAGTAGATTATGACAAGTCATATGATATAATATATTTAGATTTCAGTAAAGCTTTCGACAGAGTCCCCCATGAGAGATTGATGAGAAAGGTTGAGGCGCATGGAATAGGTGGGGCGTTGTTGGGATGGATTAGGTCATGGCTAATTGGTAGGAAGCAGAGAGTCAGCATAAATGGTACGAAGTCAGAATGGGGAGCAGTCAAAAGTGGTGTCCCCCAGGGATCTGTATTAGGTCCTCTGTTGTTTGTTATATACATAAATGACCTTGATTTAGGTATAACTAGTAGGATAAGTAAATTTTCAGACGATACCAAAATGGGGAGAACAATTGATTCAGATAGAGATATAGAGTGCCTCCAAAGGGATCTAGATACCTTACACGAATGGTCAGTAAATTGGCAGATGAAGTTTAACATTGACAAATGCAAGGTATTAAAGATAGGGAAGATGCATACAAATGTTAAATATAAACTAGCCAATATGGAATTAGAAAACTCGAATTGTGAGAAAGATCTAGATGTGTTTGTTAGCAATGATTTGAAGCCTAGACAACAGTGTATAAGCGTTCGAAACAAGGCAAACAGGATTCTCGGGTTCATCTCTAGGAGTGTGAGTAACAGAACTGCTGATGTTATCTTAAAACTTTACTTGTCATTAGTGAGACCCCATATAGATTATGCTGTTCAATTTTGGTGTCCTTATTACAGAATGGACATAGATTCATTGGAGAGAGTACAACGTAGAATGACAAAAATAATCCATAATATTAGAAATCTTCCGTATAATGAAAGGTTGAAGAAATTAGGCTTACATTCATTAGAGAGATGCAGAGTTAGAGGGGATATGATAGAGGTGTTCAAGTGGGTTAGTGGGATTAACAAAGGGGACATGACAAATGTACTAAAGCTAAGTGATAGCGAAAGAACTCGTACCAATGGTTTCAAATTAGATAAATTTCGTTTCAGAAAAGATATAGGCAAATATTGGTTTGGTAACAGAGTTGTAGATGGGTGGAATGGACTACCAAGTGCTATAGTGGGATTAATAACGATAGGGAGCTTTAAGATAAAATTGGATAAGCATATGGACGAGAAGGGTTGGGTGTGAAGGGGGATCAGCAGGGTTGGGCCAATCAGCGCTCTGCAGACCCCGTAATCCTGCGTTAATCTCTAACCGTTTTGGTAAGATGATCCTCAGGGTATTAGAGTGTTCAGCCTATAATTGGGCTTTGTAATTGGGGTTGTGTGGGACAGGGATCTGCCTTGCTTAGGCCAATCGGCTTTCTGCAGACTCACATTTTCTTATGTTCTTATGTTCTTATGTAATAAGTCATTGGGGGGGGGGTGTATCCCACGGCAATCAAAATAGACGGGAACATGATCGCGAGCGCTCGCCTTGCACGGTCGCACCGCCTCCCATAAGGCTCCATTTTTGGGAAGAATGTAGTATTCGGGCATACGGTCATCATATTTACATAGGTCGATCGATCTCGGTTAAGTAAATTAAGTTCCTGTCTATTTTGATGGCTATATTATCTATTATTTGCCCCCTACTGGCAATATATATGATGATGACAATAAGTCATGGACATGGGGGGATGAGGGGGGCAAAGCTGACAAGAATGTAGTTACCGTGTGTATCGCCCGGCGGCCGGCGCCCACCTTGTTTACACTATGCAGAGCGGCGGACGCTCGCGATCATGTTCCCGTCTATTTTGACTGCCGTGGGATACAACAAAGCCCCCCCTCACCCCCATGTTATTGTCATCATCATATATATTGACGGCAGGGGCAAATAACATATAAAGTAGACGGGAACTTAACCGCGATCGATCGACCTATGTAAACATGACGATCATACGGCCCGATATTACATCCTTCCCGCAAAGCCCCGTCTCAACCTATTATTGTATACCACGGCAGCCAAAATAGACGGGAACATGATCGCGAGCATGTGAATAGTGTAAACAAGGCGGGCTGTACGCCCAAATACTACATCCTTACCCCATTTCTGTTGACTAGGCTAGGCCTAGGCTGTACATGCAATGTCGGGTGGGTTTTTCTCATACATTATATTCTAGTAATTTGACACGTTTGCAGGGTGTGGGCCTGTGGGGGCAATAATAATAACATTAATAATAATAATGCTTTATTCCAGACTCACACAGTACAGAGAGGACCATACTGGGGTCTATATATAACTTACAGTAACATAAATATACATACTGTACATAGGCCTAGAAGCCTAGGCTACATAAAATAAAAATAAATTAAATAATACCCAGCTTGCTAGCAGCTAGTTTGTAGTTCACAGCACTGCCTCAACAAAAATCAGCCCCCACCTATGGTATTATAGGCTGCTAGCCTAGCTACTAGATTAGGTTAGGTTAATGACACTATAGCCTATATAATTTGTGGCTTTACATTGACAGGGGGAGGAAGGTAGTTAAAATAGTATATAGCCTATAATCCTACATTACTGTTACAAATTACTCATCGCACTCAGGAATAACTCCAATAACTTCTACAAAGCCTTCAGTGAAGATAAAACAAAATAGGCCTAGGCCTATAGGCTAGCCTAGGCTAAGCCTAATATTGCAAAAACAAATGGAGCTCTAGCCTAGTCTTGTAAAATCTTACCTGGATAATTAGGCTAGGCCTAGGCTAGGCCTATTAAAGTTTGATGTGCTCTGGCAACCAAGAATAAGGCTAATTAAATTAATGTGGCATCTTAATTTCATCTAGGCTATTTCCTGTCTACCTGTTCACTCTGAAACATGTAAGGCTAGGCTAGTTTCAGGTCAGTAGCCTACTGCACTCTCAAATCTCACTCCCAATTTAAAGATGCAGAAACAATAAAATTCCACATTGTTTCTTTTCAGGTGACAATAGCCTAAATCGATTCCCTTAACAGCTAGGCCTAATTTCTCGATATTAAAGGCTAGGCCTAGGCCTAGGCCTAATGGAAAAATGTGAAACTAGGCCTAGGCCTAGCCTATGTCTGCATCATACTAAGTAACTAAGACCAAGTTTATATAATTAGCACCACATTTCACTATAAATATTCAGACTAATTGAGAATTCTTGATGGGAACTGCAATTTACCGTTAGTTGCAAAGAAACAGACTAGGCCTAGGCTATAGTAAGTTTTGCCTTTTCGCAAGTCCTGTGAGGAAGGTCTGGCATAACATTTGGGTTGTTTGAAGATATTTTACCCAAATGAGGCTCTATCAAGACATTACAGAGAGTTCATTGTACATTTACTAAAGTGTTATGTGCTATGACAACCAAAGGATATAGCTGATTGAAGCACTTTAATCTTATATATTCCCTGCTCTCACTGACCGCCCTCCGTAAGAATTATTGCAGACGACGCACTTATTATTATTATGTAGTTTTACTCATTGCCTACATTTTAAGTTCTTTTAACCTCTGAAGTGCGCACGGGGGTAAATGAAAACCTCCCCCTGTGCTGACGTATTTGAGGTTTTTCGTCACTAAAATATTCATTGTACCATTAATAGCATTAATAATTATCCATATGCGCCTATTATGGGTTGATTATAAAGGTATTAACCTGAAACAACAATAAAACGAGTGAAAACAGCGTTTGGATGGTCAAAATCGGAGATATAGCCCGCGAGTTGTATAATCTATGGGTGAGGCAAACTCCTTTCCCGCCAATTTCCCCCAAGGCCACTGAGACACAGTCGATCGATACTCTCTCTCTCTCTCTTGCACTCGATGGCCATCAGTGATGACAACACCCTGCTTGCAACTCGCTAATGTTAGCACGAAAATATACCTCAGAATAAGGGAATAATAGGGAAAATAGGTGATAACTGAGGAATAGGAGGAAAGTGGGGAAGGAGGGGAGGTAGAGGACTGAGATTTTGCATGGCCCAGGGGCCAAAAAAAAAAAAAAAAAAAAAAAAAAAAAAAAAAAAATTTCGATGTAAAAAGTTGATTTTTAGTTTTACTTACTCCAGAGAGTCTTCCCGCAGTCCGCCGGCCGAACTCTAAAGAGTCTTCCCGCAGTTCCCGGGTTAAGCGTCGCTGTTCTATTATATATATTTATCATACCTTATGGTACAATCTTGACTAGAAAAATAGCTTAATAGGCGAAATTAAGATCATCACACTTATATCCCCACCCCCTGCTACTGCTGCGGACCTTGGGCTAACGTCCGCGGAGAAGGTGGCGGGGATCAGATGCCATAGTAGTGGGAGGTGGAGGGAGGGAGGGGGTATTGGAAGGTGAAGGGAGGGAGGGGGTAGTGGGAGGTGGAGGGAGGGAGGGGTAGTGGGAGGTGGAGGGAGGGAGGATTAGTGGGAGGTGGAGGGATGGGTAGTGAGAGGTGGAGGGAGGGAAGAGCTGGTGGGAGGTGAAGGGAGGGAGGGATAGTGGGAGGTGGAGGGAGGGAAGAGGTAGTGGGAGGTGGAGGGAGGGAGGGATAGTGGGAGAGAGAGGCTTTATTTATTTCATTGGAGGTGTTTGGTGTTGGAGTGAAATTAATAAGAAAGAGATTCTCCATTATCTAATTATCTCCCTTATTAATGGACAGAATTATATGTTGTTTGATGTCATTGTAATAATTGCTGTGGAAAATACAAAAATAATGTCCTACCATTACATTAATAATTATTATGACAAAAGAATATAATATAAATTTCCCCCGTCTTTTATTCAAGCCGATCTAGGCTATTGACAATTTATCTTTTCAGAAATGTAAGTCTCTGTTTCATAACAAGCTTATTTTTGCTCACGTTATCAATTGCTTTTACTTCTCACTGAAGAATAGGGAACATAATTTTGTACATATTTTTAATCGACTTGTGTCATTATGCTCATTATGTGTTAGTGGTTTAATTAGCCAATCAAATCAGAAATTATTCACAGATTCCATAGAGACCAAATAACAAATATAAAAGCTTATAAATAAGGGAGATAGCTAGATACAGATGGAAATAAATACAGTAGATAGAAATATAGGTAATAGAGAGAGAGGAAGCATATGACAGGGAAAATTACAATACGAAATGTACACAAATAACACTAGAGGTCTCTGTTTTCTAATAGATCACCGATGTTACGATGTTTTCGATGTGTTTTCTAAAGTACAAGAGTCAAGACAAGTCAGGAAGAGTTAACAAGAGTCAACACGTGTTGACACAAGTCTACACGTATGTCCTTCGGACTTGTGACGGGGACAAGAAATTTCATGCAGGTTGGAAATTTCTAGGCCACATCACGAGTACCAAGGACACACCCTGATACCAATAGTACTCACACGAGTGTAACACGAGTCACAAAGAGTATGCCAGAGTCATTACCGAATATGGAAATTTCATCACTCGTGTTGGACTCGGGCACCGACTCATGTATGTGTGATGATGGCTAAAGTCACACAGAGAGGGATAGAAGCCGAAGGAGAGTAGTTTGGAAATTAGAGATTTGTGCCAGACTCTAATGAAGGCTTTTGATATGTCTAGCTTAATAGAAAAGTCTCACCAAAGTCCCAAAAGGAGGATGACCAAGAATTAGTAAGATAAGCAAGAAGATCACCAGTAGAGCGTCCCTTCAGGAAACCATGCTGGTGATCTGAAAGTAGATTATGGGAAGATAAATGTCTAAAAAAATAATTAATTAAGAAAAGTTTGAAACATTTTAGAGATGCAAGAAATGAGAGAAATTGGCCGATAGATGAAGGGTGGAGAGCGGTCATCCTTCTTTGGGACAGGTTGAATGAGAGTAAGCGTCCAGCAAGAAGGAAAGATGTTAGAGGAAAGACAGAAATTAAAGAGTTTGCCTAGGAAGGGAGTCAGCATGGAAGAACAAAAATTCAGTATACCCGGAGGAACACCATCTGGTCCATCCACCTTCTTAGTAGCCCAGAGAGGGCAGAAAGTACATCGTTAGAAGAGATTATGATATTGCGCATAAGTAAGTGAGAGGGGGGTGGAGAGGGAGGAATAGTACCGGAATCATCTAAGGAGGAGTTTTTACTGAAAGTTTGAGTGAAAAGTTCAACTTTGTCATAGGAAGAGGTACCGTCAGAGTGGAAAAAAGGAGGGAAAGACGAGGAAGTGAAATTGTTGGAGAGGTTTTTGGCTAGATGCCAAAAAACCTTAGGAAGATCTAGAGTTGGAAAGTTCAGAGCATTTGTTATTGATGAAATAGTTTTTGGCAAGTCGAAAGACAGATTAGGCTTGATTCAGGGCAGAAACATATAAAGTACAGGATTCTTGAGTTTGAAGGCGACGAAATTGATAGATAGAATAAAAGTTAGAGGTCTAGGGCACATTGCGAAGTCTGCAACAGGGGTTGGAAAGCTGATTGGGGCATTTATGGTCCATGCCCCTCAGGACTCTGAGGCAGGGCATATTGACATCATTATTTTGAAAATATTGCAAAGATAGTGAGGTATGTAATGTGTTATAGTATAATCTATTGATAAGAAGAGAAGTTATTTTGGAGGGCAGACTGGGTTTTGCTCTCAGTATTTATATGGCACAGAAAGGATTAACTAGGGAGGCAAGGTGGTGAAACTGGAGTTCCAGCTGTCCTTGTCAACCACCTGTAACACTCCCCGGGAGTAATGCCCTGTTCAGCTGGTGCCTACAGCCTCCTACTAGCAAATGATGATTATATAGTTTGATCAGCATTTACCTAAAAGTATAATGTGTTCAAATGTAGTGTGCTCATTGGCTAATCAATTGCATTAAACATTGTAATCCGTAAATGAACCTTCACTTCATATTTTTCATTTCCATCGTGCTATTTGACAAACATATTTGTATGACGCACTTGGTGTATTCCCCGACCGTTCCTTTTATTTCACCGACATTTCGGATGCATTCGGAAACTACAGTTTTGTTGTTTTGTCGATTTGTCGGAGCCGCTCATGGAGTCGGGCTGTCATCCGGCTGTCTTTCGAGCAGAACAATCCGATAAGTTGTGTCTTGTCGGAAACTGTTCAGAGACCGTTCGCCGAATCATTTTCGACATTCGCACGCTGAGGGGCATCATCGACGACTGTTTCCTTCGCGCGACAAACCACCCGATAACACCCGAAGTCGGCAACTGTTCGGCGAATGGTTTTCAACATGACTCGACCATCATTGAGTTTGCCGACATTCACACCAATTTCGGGAATTTCCAAAACTTACGCGATAAGTCGCGAGGAAGCCTGCTTTGTCGCCAAACGTTCGCAAATACCATCCGACTCACAACGAAGGCTAACGACTGGTCGCGCGAAACCTCCTAAATTTGTTGTCAGAGGCGTTTAGAGACAAAAGTCGTGAATGTGTGACAGGGAGTCTAAGGACTGATTAAGCATTAATTGACCAATGGACTATCTGGAGAGGTGTGTCTAGGTGTGCGATAAAGGTGTGGTTAACCCATTCAGTACCGATGCCGCCCTTTTCATTATATTCTGGCAATTAATAGATGATTTTATTCAGCTTAGAAAGGGCATCTAGTAATTAAAAGGCTGCAGACTATGTCAATTAATTCTTGTAACTACCATAGATTCTTCCTTAGCTGCATAAAATCGTCTATACAGTATATAGCAGAAATAATAATTAAAGGACTTCACCGGTACTGTAAGTGTTAATAGCTGGTTAATACTGGTTTAATTAACTTTTGACTAGATAACTGAACTCATTGTATGAGCTATTTTATTCAAATGTATCTAGGCTGTTGTATGATGTATCCATGTGACTTGTGTATTGCAATGTGACCTAAGAAAAAGGGGATCAAAGTGTTTATTGTGTTTGGCATATGAGGGTTCATAAGCAACCCCCATCCTCTAATTAACCTCTGAATCAAGCTACTGAAAGGGTCGTACAGTTGCCGCCTGAAATGCTTGTATCACCCAGTAATTCTTTTATAATACAATGTTTAAACCTATATTAAAGGATTGCTAACATGGCTATATATGATCCTATAAGTATATTGCATAACATTAACCATATCTGATGCGAAGAGGTCATCTTGGTTCACTTTATTAGAGTGGTGCTTCACCCCATTAAGTTATTAAGTTTTGTTTCTCCTTTTCTTGGTGGGGGTTCAGTGCGATGGGGTTCGGTGGGATAGCGAGCTTGCAATATAGGGGAGCCCGACCTTCGGCCGGAACAATTTTCTGCCGAAAAATGTACATATTTACTTTGAAAAGGGTCTGAAGAGGGTTTTCTCTTAGACTGGAAGGCAAACTAGAAAATTGATACATTGCTCGATAATGCCAGCAGCAACCAGAAACCTCAATTTAACTGAACATAATAACCTCCATGACGTCGCATTAAATAGTGTAAAATACCTTTAAGTTGCTGCAGAATTAAGGACACTTTGAATACCCTTTTCATACCCACACTCTAAAAGACTGTAACAAACTCCTAATGATGCCGTTCCTTACCTGTTTACAACGTTATAACTAATTATCGTTTCACAAAAATAGGACAGGCGTAATTTTTAAATTCTACTAATGACGTGTTTTGAATGTATTTGGCGCTATAGATAAGACTTTGGCCGTTAGTTGGGCCGAAGCTATGTTGTTTATCAGGACATTATATTACTGATGAATTTGCTTGCCTTTGCCATTTTCGAGCAATTAATTATAATTTGTCCCATAGGCTAACAAAAACGGACCCTAGCCAGACCCCTTTCAAGCTAAATTTGTATATTATTCAATAGAAAAACGTCCAGGCCGAAGGTCGATTTCTTATAAATTACAGTCTCGCCATCTCTCGCCCAGCAATAAAATCGACACCTGAATTGAATGAACCATCTTATAATCATGAAATTAATGAAGTGAAACAACTTAAAATCTGCAAAGTAATGGAACGAAACAGAGAGTGCCAAAAACACCTCCTTCGGACCAAATAGGGTTAAGCCCTTCAGTACGGAGATGCCTTTTTTAGCTTTTATTCTTGCTAACATAATCCAGTTAACTTGCAGAGTGCCAGCTGGTCCGTATATATGCGGACTGGGGCGTTGTCACGCCGCCCAGTGCCAGGTCCGTATGTATACAGACTTGACCAAGAAAATTGGTAGCGCCAAAACTAGGTAACCCACGCCTTCCATATTCATATCACAAGTACCCTACCCTTTGGCCTTCCCGCTACCACCCCCCACTCACCTACCAAACATCATGTAATTGACATGTAAATATAAGTGTAAAAGAATATAAGAATATATATATATATATATATATATATATATATATATATATATATATATATATTGTATATATTGTGACGCACCCAGTGCGTGGCAACGCAACCTGATTGTACTCCTTGGTACTCCACTGTACCGCCACTGTGCGGTACCTCTGTACCGCTGTACCGTGCTGGCTGCCTATATTGAGTGTGACAACGTATAACTATGTTCTTTGTATCTCTGCAAAGGTCTCGTCATGTGCTAACCAGTGGTGGGTTTTGTTTTAAGCCATGTCGAGACCTTCCATTTAATATGTAGTATCAATAGAGAAGTTGATAGATAAGACAATGGGAGTTCAGAGAGAGAGAGTGAGTTGGGCTTCAGAGCGAGAGGGTAGCAATGCGCCACGCTGCCGGGGGGGGTGGTTGCCAGACGTATGGACCGGTTGGCAGCCTTGCGCTTATAGCTAGGTGCGACAGGGTTGGTAGTCCATTGCCGCCTGCCTATGCTGCCTGGGCTGCCCATGTTGTCGTACTGCACATTGCCTGGAGGCTCGCTGTGTGTTCCATGATCAGGTTGCCTAGAACCTTTGAGATTCTAACATCCCTTGCCCTCTCTCCCAACTTCTCACGGTTGCACTCTTTCTCTCTGACGACATTACTCTCATTTCATTCTTCTCTCTATTTAAATGCATAACCTTCCCTTGAGGTCCTAAAGGAGTTTCAGCACTCACCTCTCGTATTACTCTTAGGACAAGCATATATTTACATGTATTAGATTTAAGGGGTTAATGTGAACAGCGATCTTCTTGATGAGGATAGTTGGTGAACGTTCTACATGTTCACGAGTTATATGCCCAGCTCATCATCCAATTTGTGACTAGACTAGTGCCATGTGTAAGAGCCCGACCATGCCCAGGAGTTGTCTGTAGAGGGGCGAGGACTTAGCCTTGATTTGCCTACCGAGCCAGGAGCGAGTGTAGTACCAGAGACTACAGCTCGCTCGTAGTGCCGGTATAGTAGAGTAACGTAATTTATCTGTCCTTGTGTTCTCTGCAGTCTTTTCCTGGGTTCTCGCTTTCGGTGCTGGGACTCGTTGTTCCTGTGACTTGGCCTGCTAGCTAGAACACATGGGGATGATGAGTGGGTTATATCTTTATTTTACTATGCATTGCAGCTCTCTTTAAGTTTATGTATGTAACACTTTACAATACACATTACTCACACACAAGACAACACTATTAATACTTTCATGTATCAATTAACTGCACTGTCGTTTTGCTGCTGTGTCCGGAGTTCTGTTGCGTAGGGCGCATACGGACTCAGAGGGGAGACAGAGTGAGAGAAGCGAAGTAGCCTATGCGGTAGTAGGCTACCGGCGCAGTACTGTTGCCTGCAACCTTTTAGTTATTCCAAGTATAGATTCATTCTTATAATAAGTGACTACTATTTATGTTCCTTCCATGTGTATTATTAGGTATCTACTGGATCATGAACATCTTGTATGCTACATGCTAGTGCATGTTAGTAGGGGACAGTTATTCTAGTGCATGCGCTTTCAAGTAGGCGTGTACATTTGTCATTTAGCATTTCACTGTCATACCTTTAGCCTGCTTTTATTCTACATTATTAGAGGCTTAATATTAACGTAGTTTCTTGAGTATTGCATTTCTTTAGTAATAACGTAACCTATAAATGTCTGAGGGAGTTTAGCCTCATAGCCTACCCCTGTTGTACACTTTCGCCGAGTTAAGGTACCTCGTTACCATAGACGATAACTCTGTAGGGCGTTGGTGCTTTTGTTGTCTGGAGCATATAGTATTTGGGACTGGAATCGAGCGTGTCGTTGTCACATAAGCCATTTCTGTCCTACGATCAAGAATCCCGAATATGTATTGCCGATCCAGCCGTAACAAAATGGCGACCTTGCACAAGATTCAGTAGTATCCTATCACATGTTTTTTGGAGAACTATTCTATGCTACCTAGTAGAGCTGGCTAGAATTTTCTTGCATATTGGAGGAATTTTTATTGTGTCATTATTGTATTGGTGGACTTGCAGATTGTTTCGTTAGGGGTGTCTAGAGTAGAGTCATTCAAGCATCTTTAACATTTTGTGAGTCGAGACTGCAATTAGTAATAAGCACTTTTTTTTTTTTATGAACAGCAATTGTATAACCAGCACTATGTCTAATGACTCATCATTTACGGGGGAGGATAACACGGTACAGCCTAGTGACCAGCAAGTACAACAGATATTTAGGGAGGGGAGTGTTATAAGTGGAGAGAGGGATGCCCGGGCATTTTTGCAGACACCTTTGACCGAACAGCGCCTGCAGGCTATTGATTGTTACGGTCTTCGCTGTTTAGCCACGGTTTTGGGGCGGGACTATCCTGACAGTTGGCCCAAGAAGAATTTGGTGGCATGTTTGTTGGGTGATGGCGATGGGGCGGTGGGTGGAGAGGGGTCTTGGGGGGTTCCCTCCAAGCCTCCATTCCACTCTACCCCTGAGCTGGGCCCTCAGCCAGCGATTCTTAGCACGATGCAGCAGGAGGGTTCTCAATGGCAAGCTGGCTTACCCGTAAACACGTCTCGGTGTGGATCCCCCATTTTGTGCTCTCCCCCCCCAGGCCTGTCTCCTGAGATGTTATTTCAGCTAGAACTAGCTAAGCTTAAGTTGCAAGAGAGTCAACAGTCTAGTATAGAACGCATAGAGGTTGCTAGAATCCAAGCCAATCAGGATGCAACCAGGTACCAGGCTGAAATGGATGTCGAGAAGTCTAGAGTAGAGACCACGGGGCGTCATCTCGGTGGTGGGCACCGGGTTACAGACTCACTTTCGCATTTAATTAAGTTAGTACCCGCATTTGATGAGACAGCAGTGACTGAGTTTTTTGCTCGTTTCGAAAAGAAGTGTCGTGAGTATGACTGGCCGGAGGTTAAATGGGCAGCATTAGTTTCATCACGTCTAGTGGGTAAGGGGTTGAAAGCCTACGATGCACTGTCACTGGACGAGAGTGTCGTGTATGGACTGGTGAAGGAGGCTGTGCTCCGGGCCTACGAACTGCAACCCGAAACTTATAGATTGAAGTTCCGTGGCGTGAATAAGAAGAGCGACGTCAGTTTTATGGAGCACGCACGGGACTTAACAGATGCATGTAATAACTGGTTTCGGTCCGAGCACGCAGAGTCGGCTGAGGAAATTAAGCAACTTTTCTATCTGGAACAGTTTTACAAATGTACTGGAACCGATCTAACGCTGAACATTAAGGAAAAATGTCCCAAGACAGTAGAGGAGGCTGCCAAGATGGCAGACTTCAGATTATCATTGATTCGTGGTTGCGGTGCCGCTCAGAGGGCTGAGTCAGGGGCAGAAGGGGCGCTATACCCCACCCACCAGAGTTTTCGATAATAACAAATCCTATGACACACATAACCACACTAAATGCATTGCACCTAATAACACCTACAAACACAAGCCTCTCCCGTTTACTAAAGGTCAGGCCCCTTCTTCGCCCGCACAAGGGAAGAAGCCCATTGGGGATGTGAAATGTTACAAATGTCAGAAGCTAGGCCATTATTCACGTGAGTGCCCTAGTAACACTCCCGCTAAGCCGGTGTCATTGGTCCACAGTATCGGTGTGTCTCTGAAGGCTGCAGCAACTGCCCGGGGTAGGTTGTCAGCAGCTGAGGCACACGCGGTAAAGAAGCGTACGGAAGGCTCGACACCTGTCCGGGACACTTTCTGTAGCCATCGGGGACACGGGTTTGTGAGCTGGGGGAGTGAACTACGGAGGGTTGACTTGCTGAGGGATACGGGGCTTCGCAAACTTTGTTGAGGAACTTCACAGGGAAACCGATAAATGCGGCCAGAGTTGTTGTGGTGCAGGGTATAAATGCTACGAGGTCATACCCACTTGTGAGGTTGGAGTTGAGAGTGGAGAGGTGTGCAGGGAGCTGGATGTAGGGATCGTTGAGTGTTTGCCAGTTGAGGGCGTCGACCTTCTTCTCGGCAACGACTTTGCGGTGCCCACTTCCGGGACTCCACCCTTAGTCGTTGCCGAGAGGGCGGCCGACGTGGATGGTGAGAATCGGGAATGGGTTGGGAGGTGCCAACAGGATGAGATGGCCTGTGTGGTAACCCGATCTCGCTCTGCGGCTCCTGCACAGCCTAGCACTCAACCTCGGGGACAGTGGAGGAAGGATCAGGAGAAGGTTGCTAAGGGCAGGAAAAGGGACATTGATTCTGCTGCACTTCTCGGTGATTCGGTACTTGGACCTATAATAAACACGGGAGTTGACTCTGGCCCAGATATGGTGTGTAACAAGGCAGAGTTGGGTAAGACTTCGCGTGAGGCAAGAGCTGTAGCGAGAGCCACTAAGGCAATAGAGCCTACTAGCCGGGGTAATGTCTTATTACAAAACCATCTTGATGCATTGACGCCCAGGGACATTAGTGAGCAGCAGCTGCAAGACGCTAGCCTAGCTCGTTATAGCAATGGTGCCATAGAGTTGGAGGAAGATGGGGATGCGAAGCCGGGAGATTTCTTTAGGCTCAACAGGATATTGTACCGCAGATTTCTAGACCCCAAATCGAAGTGGGAGGGCGGTGCGAGGGTAGTAGACCAGGTGGTTGTTCCAAATAAGTATAGAGAGTCCTTATTGTGTCTGGCGCATGATGTGCCGGTGGCGGGTCATTTGGGGGTAACAAAAACATTGGCGGCATTGGGCAGGTTTTTCTGGTGGCCTGGGGTCAAGGCTGATGTCTGTGCATGGGTGGCTGGGTGTGCGACCTGCCAGACAACGGGGAAGCCTAACCAGACCATCCCGAAGGCACCTTTGTTTCCCATACCTGTCACCGGGCCTCCGTTCAGCAAAGTTGTAGTAGATTTGGTTGGCCCTTTCCCGCCTACTAGTAGTGGCAATAAATTCCTGTTGACAATCATGGATGTGGCTACGAGATACCCGGACGCATACCCCATGAGAAACGGCTCGGCAAAGGCAGTTGTTAAAAACTTATTATTGTTCTGTTCCCGTTATGGATTTCCACGTGAGGTGCAGTCAGACCAGGGGAGCAATTTTACATCCAAATTGTTCAAGCAAACCCTTCAGTTGCACGGTATATGTTCTGTAGTGTCGTCAGCCTACCATCCCGAGAGTCAGGGAGTCTTGGAGCGGTGGCACTCGACCCTGAAGAGTATGCTACGCTGTTACTGTGCAGAACATGACACTGATTGGGATTTGGGTCTGCCGTATGTTCTGTTCGCTGCACGTGAAGTCCCAGGAGAGAGCCTGGGGTTCAGTCCAAATCAACTAGTCTTTGGCCATAATGTGAGAGGACCTTTAAGTATGGTGAAAGAGATCTGGGAGGGCGAAGAGAAGCCGGGGTCTGTACTTAAATATATCCTTGAGAGCCGGGAGAGACTTATAGGTTGCATGGCAGCGGCAGGTAATAACTTGGTTAATGCACAGGCGGTCATGAAGCACCAGTATGACGCCAAGGTGAAGCTTCGGGAGTTTTCGGTGGGTCAGGAGGTAATGTTGCTTTTACCTTTGCCTGGACACCCCCTTTCTGCCAAGTTTATTGGGCCGTATGTGGTGGCTAAGAAACTGTCCGACCTTGATTATCTCGTTGCAACACCTGACCGTAGAAAAAAACATCAGTTATGTCATGTTAACCTCATGAAAGAGTATGTGAGACGCCCCTCAGAGCCTCTCACTGTCCCTGTGCTGGCCTGCAGCGGCCAGGGTGGAGAAGGAGGTGGGGACAGTCATGCTGCTGAGGAGGATAGCTGGGACTGTGTCATTTCCGCGGAACAGTGGGCGGGGAATACTGAACAAGAGGCTAGGCAAGCTGTAAGTCACCTGCCTGAGCACCAGGGTGCTGCTGTCCTAGGCCTGTTCAGGTCATACCCCTCTGTTTTCGCCGAACACCCAGGTCTCACTACTCAGGTAACGCACGACGTGGACGTCGGTGATAATGTGCCCTTCAAGTCAGTGCCCTACCGTGTGCCCCCGGTAAAGTTGCCAGCTTTACGGGAGGAGTTAAAGTACATGGTTGAGAGAGGGATGATCACTGAAGGTTATGTGAAGTGGACATCACCCGTCACGTTGCAGCCAAAACCTGACGGCAAGGTGCGGTGTGACGCATGTCGAGTATGAGCATGCTGTACAGAACGCCCAGTCAGGCCCCACTCTCGCTAGGATCGTCAGGGCAGGAACTTTGGCTGTAGTCTGTGTAGAGTTTCCTAACTCAGTTTATGTGAACCGTTGTACTATAAGTATTATCATTATGTATTTTGTTTTCTTCTAAGTCAACGAGTTCTATTTTATATCATTAGATATAAGTATTGTGTGTGGGACTTATATACAATGATGAGAGAGAGAGTTATGTAACGACGGCCAGTGAGCGCGCCACGAGGTGTGTAGGCCTCACTCCCTCCTCCCTTCCTCCCTTTCAGCGCGTGGGAAGTTCTTTGTCGATCCCAGATTGAGAGAGAATATGACGTCATGATTGCCAGTGGGCGGTCCTTAAGTAGTTTGAGATATGCCGCTAGAGGGCCGAGTATAAAAAGGGAGGTCTCGCCATGCTTTACTCAGAACTCATCAGGCAAAGCGACCTCTCATATCCCTTGCAACTATCCATATTCTTCCGACTGATGTGAACTTTCTCTACTCTCTGAACAGCCTATCTTCTTCTCTTCTCGTCCCTGTTTAACCTCCATGACCCCTTTGGTGCAGATTTAGTCAGCCAAAGTATTATCGCTTGAGTTCTCACGAGATAAGTGCCTGTTAGATAGCCTATTTTTGGAAGGGTTAACTAGAATAGGATTGATTGATGTTTGTTGCACTCGTATATGCATTTCCCTGTGTGCGATTATTCATGTTCCTGTTTTCTGCTGGTTTAGGCAATGCTAGACTGGGATAGGGTTTCTGAGTTGTGATTTCCTATGAGTACTAGGTTGCGGTTGAACCAGTACAATTGCAACGGAGACGTGGAACGCCTAGGTGGTCTTTCTGACTGTGTACCGTGGGAGTTTAGCACTGTGTTGCGAGTGAGGGCTTTTGCCTGTGCCACCCAACACTGTGCTATCTCATTTGCTTGACTTTGAGAGGATCGCCAGGAGAGAACCAGATACTAGTGATCTGGATCTCTCAAGAGAGCATCCCGTCAATTACCGTAATTTGGCCGCACAGTCTTAAGGACCTCGCTAGGCTACGAGCCGCTTGCTCAGCCATTGTCTCTTAACCTTAGATATCCCAGCTAGACTTTGCTCGACCAGCAGATACAGTATAGTATTGAAGCTTCTCCTTATGTATATTATTGTTTAAGCACTATTGATTTCATGTGTGGCACGCTTAGCTACTTCAGAGATTAGTGGCCCACGAGCACAATCTTAGTAGGCTATTGCCAGTGCATTGTCGGAGTACTTCTTCTTAATGTTTGCCATATCCTATTGCTTATTCTTATAATTCTTCTTATGTCAATTTAAAGCCTTTAATTACCAGTGAGTTATTCATTAAATTGCTGTTCAAAATCCGATACTTACTTCTTATGAGTATTCGAGAAGCATCTAACTTATCAGAAGATTCCTTGCTTGATGCTCGAGGACTATTGTTTAACGTAACGTAATAGTGCCGATCCGAAGTAGAGGGTGGAGGACTTCTTAAGTTCTTAGTTCAAGGGTGGATTACTTCGGCTTCGGCCAACACTATTCTTTAGTGTTGTAGTACTTTCTTCTTTGTTTGATTGTTGACCAGACTAGATAACTCCCGTCTTGTTATTAGTCTGTTGTGTGAAACGCTAGTACCGAGTTCTTGTATACCCCGTTATAGCAGATAGAACTCTGGAGGGTAGTGGCGTTTTTTGTTCGGCTGGCAGTACTCTGGGGTTGGGATCGTGTGTTTCCGTTGTGGCAGCGAGCCATACTCGAGTCCTGTGTAAGAGCCCTAGTGTACCCGAGTGCCCGGTCGTAACAAATGGCGACCTTGCTTAGGATTTTGTGAACAGTATAATTTTTTTTGCAGAGTTGTACAACATTTGTTTGTTGGTACTTTAGCGTACATATTGAAGAATATTTTTTTTTTGTAAGGCAATTAGGAGAGCATTTAAAAGACTCCAGTTAATTTAGTAATTAGTGCTTGCATAAGGGAGTTTAACACTTTTGTCTCGAGAATTTTTTGGTGAACTTCAGTATGTCGGGCCCTAGTACTGACGAGGAGCGAGAGATGCTAAGTGAGGAGGTGCCGTTAGTAACTAGTGAGGAGGATGCTAGACTTTTTGTGAGTAAGCAGTACCACGTGACGGAGGAGAGGCTGACTGGGGTGAATGTTTATGGCTTGCACCTGATAGCCAAGGTTTTGGGTCTATCCAATGTAGGAGGGATGTCCAAGGGGGAGCTGATTTCCTGGGTGTTGCGTGGGCGACATGGGGTTTCGGAGGAGAGGGCGTTTGGGGGGGTTCCTCCCCAGATCCCCTCTCACTCGACTCCCACAGTGCCGTCCACTCAGTTGCCGGAGGTTAGCACTCTCCCACAGAGGGATGAGAATTGGAAGATTGGAGTGCCCTCGGGCGGTGCGTATGGTGGTTCCCCAGTTCTTGCCCCCCCTCCTTCAGTAGTGGCAGCTCCCTCTTCCGGCCTGTCTCCTGAGATGATATTTAAACTCGAGCTTGCTAAAATTGAGGCTAGGAGGCAGGAGAATGAGACTAGGAGGCAGGAGAATGAGACTAGGAGGCAGGAGAATGAGACTAGGAGGCACGAGGCTGAGCTTAGGTACGACTCAGAGAAGTATTGTGCTCAAATAGATTTAGATAAGACTCGTGCAGAGTCGACAGGGATTCGGATGGGCCGTGAGGGCCAAGTAAGAGAACAGTCCTTGTCCCACTTAGTCAAATTGGTGCCGGCATTTAGTGAAACTGAAGTCACAGAATTTTTTAATCGTTTTGAGAAGAAGTGTAGGGAGCATAATTGGCCTGAAGAGAAGTGGGCAGCTCTGGTCTCCTCAAGACTTACGGGTAAGGGTCTGAAGGCTTATGATGCACTGCCTTTAGAGTCTTGCATTGACTACCCAGAATTGAAGAGAGCTGTCCTACGGGCATACGAGTTGCAACCAGAAACATATCGATTGAAGTTTCGGGGTGTTACAAAGACTAGGGAGGCGACCTTTCTTGAGCATGCCCGGGACTTAAAAGATGCACTTACAAACTGGACACGTTCTGAGAAAGCTGAGACGGCCGAACAGTTGACGGAGCTGTTTCTGCTCGAGCAGTTTTATAAGTGTACAGGTGCAGAAATGACTTTAACTATTAAAGAAAAGAATCCAAAAACTCTACAGGAGGCAGCTGAGATGGCTGACCTCCGGCTATCATTAATTCGTGGGTGCGGGTCTGCCCAACGTAGTGAGGCAGGTAACAAGGGGCGTGACGCCCCACCCCCCCGAGTTAGTAATATATCTTATGCAAACAAGTACAAGAGTTATGATACCAAGACTGACCACAAGACTAGCACCGTCCCATTTAAGAAGGGGCCGGGCCCTTCCCAGTACCAAGGGAAGCCCAAAGGGGAGTTAGAGTGTTATCAATGTCATAAAAAGGGGCACTTTGCAAGAGTCTGTCCTAGCAAACCACCTACAGCAGCTGTGTCTTTGGCCTGCAACATTGGTGTGTCTCTGAAGCCTTCTGAGTTTGCCCGGGGCAGTTCGTCAGAGGCTGAGGCACAGCCAATGCAGAAGCACCTGGGAGGCTCGAACCCTGCTCAGGATGTTTTTTGCGACCATAGAGGACGGGGTTGCGTGATGTGGGCGGGGCGCAAGCATGGAGTAGAGGTCTTGCGTGATACAGGTGCTTCCCAGACTTTGATGAAAAACTTGACTGGCTACCCTATAAATGCGGCTCGGGTGGTGGTGGTGCAGGGTATTAATGCAACTCGGTCATACCCGCTGGTGCGGTTGGAGTTGGAGGTGGATGGTGTGGCACGTGAATTGGATGTTGGGATTGTGGAGAAACTGCCAGTGGAGGGCGTCGACCTTCTTCTCGGCAACGACTTTGCAATGCCCGCTTCTGAGGTTCTACCCTTAGTCGTTGCCGAGAGGCCGGCCGACGTGAGTAGGGAAGAGCGAGAGTGGGTCGAGCGGTGCCAGGCACAACCCATGGCGTGTGCTGTCACCCGAGCTCGGGCAGCTAAAGTGTCACAGCCTAGTCCTCCGTCTTCAGACCAGCAGAGGAACGATCAACAGGAGGAGGCTAAAGCTGGAGTTGGTTTTAAGAGTTTTGACTCGGCGGCTCTCCTGGGTGATTCAGTATTAGCACCATTACTTAGTTCTGGAGTAGCCCCTGGGCCTGTCATCGAGAGTGACGAGGCTGGGCATGACGAGTCTCCACGACAGCAACGTTATGAACATCGAGAGAGACAGAGGGAGCAGCTCAGTATCGGGGAGGGTCATGCATTGCTCCGGGAGCAGTTAGATCGCTTGGCACCCTCAGATATACGTCGGTTGCAGCTGGAGGACCCTGAGCTCCAAACGTGTGCTAATGGAGCTGTGGAGCTCGACGAGGACGGTGATGCACAGCCGGGAGATTTTTTTTATTTAGATGGCATCCTGTATCGGCGTTTTCAAGACCCTAACCGTAGCTGGAAGATGGGGTCCGGGGTAGTGGACCAGTTGATGGTGCCGCGGGAGTGCAGGGATAGCCTACTGAGTTTGGCGCATGACACACCGCTGGCAGGACATTTGGGGGTAAGAAAAACGGTGGCGGCTTTGGGGAAGTTGTTTTGGTGGCCGGGGATGAAGTCTCATGTGCAGTCCTGGATAAACTCATGTGATATTTGTCAACGGGTCGGGAAACCAAACCAAGTTATTCCTAAAGCTCCGTTGCACCCTATTCCTGTAATTGGGCCACCTTTTAGTAAGATTGTTGTTGACATGGTTGGTCCCCTCCCTCCCACAAAGGCTGGTAATAAATTTTTGTTAACCATCATGGATGTTGCCACTAGATACCCCGATGCATACCCCATGAAAAACGGCATGGCTAAGACGGTAGTCAGTAACTTGTTGTGGTACTTTTCAAGGTACGGGTACCCGGAGGAGATTCAGTCTGATCAGGGGTCCAATTTCACCTCCAATCTCTTTAAGCAAACAATGCAACAGCATGGAATACGGGCGGTGGTATCGTCAGCGTATCACCCTGAGAGCCAAGGGGTGCTTGAGCGGTGGCATGCCACCCTTAAAAGCATGCTCAGGTGTTATTGTGCTGATAACGGAAGAGATTGGGATCTTGGATTGCCGTATGTACTGTTTGCTGCTCGGGAAGTGCCTGGTGAGAGCCTGGGATTTAGTCCAAACGAGCTGATTTTTGGACACCGAGTCAGGGGCCCCCTTAATATGCTGCGGGAAATTTGGGAAGGAACTGTGCCGCCTTGTTCCTTGTTGAAGTATGTGTTTGAAAGCCGTGAGCGCATGCTTAAGAGTCTGGAGATGGCAGGTCGGAATTTAACAGGGTCACAAGCTTTAATGAAGGACAGGTATGATCGCAAAGTGAAGCTCCGGGAGTTCATTGTGGGACAGGAGGTGTTGATTTTGTTGCCTTTGGTGGGTAACCCCTTGTCGGCGAAGTATACTGGACCCTATAAAATTGTGGAGAAAATTTCGGACCTAGATTACCTTGTTGCCACTCCAGACAGGAGGAAGAAGAATCAGTTATGTCACGTGAACCTGATAAAAGAGTATGTGAGGCGCCCCTCTGAGCCTCTCACTGTCCCTGTGTTGGCTTGTTGCGGCCGTGGTGGAGAAGGAGAGGGGGACAGTCAAGCTTCAGAGGAGGATAGCTGGGATCACCATGTTTCAGCGGACCAGTGGGCGGGGAACTCGAGCCTAAGGGCTGACGAGGCTATAGCCCATTTGCCTGAGCCGCAATTTGAAGCTATCCGTCAGTTGCTCGGTTTATACCCCACTGTATTCGCTGAACATCCAGGCCTCACTACTCAGGCTATGCATGATGTTGACGTGGGGCACCATCTACCCTTTAAGTCAATCCCATACCGTGTGCCCCCCATAAAACTACCCGCTCTGAGGGATGAGTTGGAGTATATGCTCGGTAGAGGGTTGATAGAGAAAGGTACCGTTAAATGGACTTCCCCCGTAACACTGCAGCCTAAACCAGATGGCAAGGTACGCTTCTGTATTGATTTCCGTAGGCTAAACGGTTTGACTCCAACTAACCCATATCCTCTTCCTCGGGTTGATGATAGTGTTGATAAAATTGGTAATGCTCGGTTTTTGTCTAAAGTTGATTTAGTAAAAGGTTACTGGCAAGTACCTTTGTCCGAGCGCGCTAAAGAGGTATGTGGTTTTGTGGTGGACGGGAGTACTTACCGGTGTAATGTTATGCCCTACGGACTTAAGAATGCACCAGCAACGTGTCAGAGCCTGATGAATGAAAGTGAAAAGGACAATGATGCGCTGGGGCATTTCGAGATCTATGTTCCAGCCTATGGTCCGGTCGGTGTAGTTTACCCAGATCATTACCCTCTCGAGATCTTGGACCAGTTTCACAATCGGAATATGAGGCTGACCAGGTGGTCACTAAGGTTATTGGTATATAACCTGGACATAAGCCATATTGCCGGTTGTGACAACGAGGTTGCATGTGGTCGTTCAGGGGTATATGATCCTGGGTAGATTGACACACGGGTAGCCTCCTGCTTTGGTTTGAGTAGTATTTTGCGCTTGGTGCTTGTTGGCTCGCGGTTGTAGCCCAGCGTATTGGGTCGTAAAGCAGGATTGTTGAGCGTTTGGTATAGAAGAAAATAGGCTGCCCTTATAGTGCAGCCGGAAAAAACATATTAAAATATAAAAATCATATAAAAACTCTTTCTTTTTGATATAGATAATTGTATAAGTTTGTCATAGCCTATAGTGTTTGAGTAGTCCACGAACTATCAAACGGCTGAGCTGCTGTAAGCTCGCTCTGGGAGCATGATATTATGTCTTTTACTATTGTTGGGAGGAGTTATGAAATGTGAATTTTTTTTTTATATAAGATGTGTTTTAGTGATAAACTCAGCGTTGTTTTAGTGCCATGCGGTCGCTGGGTGTGAGGGGTTTGATGGGGTTCTGTATATCAGATTTTAGCTCAGGGTTGAGCAAGTAAAATCTTGGGGGAGGTGTGACGCATGTCGAGTATGAGCATGCTGTACAGAACGCCCAGTCAGGCCCCACTCTCGCTAGGATCGTCAGGGCAGGAACTTTGGCTGTAGTCTGTGTAGAGTTTCCTAACTCAGTTTATGTGAACCGTTGTACTATAAGTATTATCATTATGTATTTTGTTTTCTTCTGAGTCAACGAGTTCTATTTTATATCATTAGTTATAAGTATTGTGTGTGGGACTTATATGTAATGATGAGAGGAGAGAGAGAGAGATATTACGTAACGGGGATCAGTGAGTGCGCCACGCGGGCCGGTAGGCCTAATTCCCTCCTCCCTCCTCCCTTCCTCCCTTTCAGCGCGTGGGAAGTTCTTTGTCGATCCCAGATTGAGAGAGAATATGACGTCATGATTGCCAGTGGGCGGTCCTTAAGTAGTTTGAGATATGCCGCTAGAGGGCCGAGTATAAAAAGAGAGGTTCTCGCCACCATGCTTCAGAACTCATCAGGCAAAGCGACTTCTCATATCCCTTGCAACTATCCATATTCTTCCGACTGATGTGAACTTTCTCTACTCTCTGAACAGCCTATCTTCTTCTCTTCTCGTCCCTGTTTAACCTCCATGACCCCTTTGGTGCAGATTTAGTCAGCCAAAGTATTATCGCTTGAGTTCTCACGAGATAAGTGCCTGTTAGATAGCCTATTTTTGGAAGGGTTAACTAGAATAGGATTGATTGATGTTTGTTGCACTCGTATATGCATTTCCCTGTGTGCGATTATTCATGTTCCTGTTTTCTGCTGGTTTAGGCAATGCTAGACTGGGATAGGGTTTCTGAGTTGTGATTTCCTATGAGTACTAGGTTGCGGTTGAACCAGTACAATTGCAACGGAGACGTGGAACGCCTAGGTGGTCTTTCTGACTGTGTACCGTGGGAGTTTAGCACTGTGTTGCGAGTGAGGGCTTTTGCCTGTGCCACCCAACACTGTGCTATCTCATTTGCTTGACTTTGAGAGGATCGCCAGGAGAGAACCAGATACTAGTGATCTGGATCTCTCAAGAGAGCATCCCGTCAATTACCGTAATTTGGCCGCACAGTCTTAAGGACCTCGCTAGGCTACGAGCCGCTTGCTCAGCCATTGTCT
Source organism: Lithodes maja (assembly GCA_037953745.1). Taxonomy (NCBI): domain Eukaryota; kingdom Metazoa; phylum Arthropoda; class Malacostraca; order Decapoda; family Lithodidae; genus Lithodes; species Lithodes maja. The sequence continues at coordinate 65,980 of JBAKBP010003027.1, forward strand.
CTTAACCTTAGATATCCCAGCTAGACTTTGCTCGACCAGCAGATACAGTATAGTATTGAAGCTTCTCCTTATGTATATTATTGTTTAAGCACTATTGATTTCATGTGTGGCACGCTTAGCTACTTCAGAGATTAGTGGCCCACGAGCACAATCTTAGTAGGTTATTGCCAGTGCATTGTCGGAGTACTTCTTCTTAATGTTTGCCATATCCTATTGCTTATTCTTATAATTCTTCTTATGTCAATTTAAAGCCTTTAATTACCAGTGAGTTATTCATTAAATTGCTGTTCAAAATCCGATACTTACTTCTTATGAGTATTCGAGAAGCATCTAACTTATCAGAAGATTCCTTGCTTGATGCTCGAGGACTATTGTTTAACGTAACGTAATAGTGCCGATCCGAAGTAGAGGGTGGAGGACTTCTTAAGTTCTTAGTTCAAGGGTGGATTACTTCGGCTTCGGCCAACACTATTCTTTAGTGTTGTAGTACTTTCTTCTTTGTTTGATTGTTGACCAGACTAGATAACTCCCGTCTTGTTATTAGTCTGTTGTGTGAAACGCTAGTACCGAGTTCTTGTATACCCCGTTATAGCAGATAGAACTCTGGAGGGTAGTGGCGTTTTTTGTTCGGCTGGCAGTACTCTGGGGTTGGGATCGTGTGTTTCCGTTGTGGCAGCGAGCCATACTCGAGTCCTGTGTAAGAGCCCTAGTGTACCCGAGTGCCCGGTCATAACACTATTGCCTGACGCCGTGATCCCCGAAGGGGTGGCCACGAACGAACCGCCCCCATGCACCTCTGTCCCCAGTCAGTCGACGCCCCTCCCCCCAACCAGCACCGCCTTCATTCATGTAGTTCCTCACTCCATCCTTCCACCTCATATTCGGTCTACCTCTCCCCCTCTGTCCCTCCACCTCGCTCTCGTACACCCTCTTAGTCATTCTCTCGCTTTCCATACGTTCCATATGGCCGAACCATCTCAAGTTGTTCCTTTTCACACTTTCCAGCACATCTACCTCCACACCACACCTCCTTCTTACTTCCTCATTAGTCTGTCTATCCCTCCATGTAATTCCGCACGCACTCCTTAAGTAATTCATTTCCACTGCTCTCACTCTTGGTCTGAGTCTCTCAACCAACGTCCATGCTTCGCTTCCGTAAGTCAGTGTCGGGATTACCACACTGTCATGCAAGGACTTCTTCACTTCCATACTGACCACCCTATTTCTTGTTACTGCTTTTAGCGTTCCTACAACCCTCTTCCCCTGTTGTACCCTCTCCCGCACCTCTTCATCCATAGTCCCATCTTTACTCAACACACTGCCCAGATACTTAAAAGAGTTGACGATCTCCATAGCCTGACCGTTCAGCTTCACCTCACACTCTGTGACTTCACCCCTTTCGAAGACCATAACCTTGCTCTTCCCCGTATTTACCTTCAAATTTCGTTTTTCGCACACTGTTCCAAACTCATTTACCAGACCCTGCAACTCCCATTCATTATCACTCATCAGAACTGTATCATCCGCAAACAGCAGTATAGGTAGCTTCCACTCAATTCCCTCCCTTTTCAGCGATACACCAACATCCACTGCTCTTGATAGTATTTCTTTCATAACTCCATCCATATATACAGTAAACAACCACGGGGACATCACACACCCCTGTTTCAAACCAACATTCAGGTCAAAGAACTCGCTCTGCTCACTCTCCACACGTACTGCCGCCTTTGCACCCTCATACATGCTCTTCACTGCTTTCAGCAGTGAATCTCTTGCATTTCTCTCTTGCATTTAGCAAAGATTCAAAATACTCAGCATATCTTTTCCTCACTTCAACTGGTTCCACTAGCAATTTTCCATTTGCATCTTTCACTGACTCTTCCCTCTTTTGTCCTCCTTTTCTTACTCTATTTACCTCCTTCCAGAACATCTTCTTTCGTTCTTCAAAATTCTCACTCAACCTTTGACCCCACCTTTCGTTTGCATCTTTTTTCGCTTCTCTAATTTTCCGTTTTGCCTCTCTCCTTTTCTCCTTGTACCTCTCCCATACCTCAACACTACCATCCTGCAAAACCCTCTCAAAACACTGTCTCTTCTCCTCAACTGCCTTTCTCACCGTATCATTCCACCACTCGCTTCCCTTCCTGATACCTCTGCCTCCTACTTTCCTTTTGCCGCATACTACCTCTGCACTTGCTTTCACTCCTTCCTTAAACTGTTGCCATTCAACCTCTATTTCTCTCACTTCCATCCACTTTTCATTTAGTCTTTCCTTGTACTTCCTCTCTTTTGCACTCTTCTCTTACTCACTAACTTTTATTACCTCTCTTACTTCACGCTTGTCTCTTATTCTCCTGTAACTCTTAACTCTTAGCTTTCCCTCCACCAGGTAATGATCCGACATACCCTCCGCCTCACCTCTCATCACATTCACATCCAACAGTTTACACAATCTTTCCCTTGTCACCAGCACATAATCCATCAATGCCCTCTCTACAATCTCTCCCCTCACAAGTCTATGCCAGGTGTACTTGTGTATACACCTTTTTTTGAAGAACTTATTACCTACACTCAATCTGCACTCTTCACATACATTTTTCAGTCTTTCTCCACTCTCGTTTACACCATCCACACCAAAACTACCGATGACTCCCTCAACAGGCTCATTTCCTACCCTAGCATTTAGGTCCCCTAAAACTATAAAATTTTCATTTTCTTGATGGTATCACAATATCATTTATGAGTACTTTTAATGTATTTTAAGCAATGTACAACTTGTTTTGACAAAGTTTTAGTGGTAGCAAATTTTGCTCCGTCAATAAAGCGATATTTATAAGGTCTTTTATGAAATTTGGGTAACATGTATAATTTAGCAATGCATTTATTCTTATCAGAAAGTTTAATATCAAAGGTTACATTTTTATTAGTATGTTCATTAATTAAGTTATCAACAATGAAATTTTCCTGCATTTCATAAACAGAATTACCACAAATATTTTTATGAAATGTATTACCTATGCCTATATTATTATTATATGCTTAGTTCTTTTTTCATGTTTTCTAGATAACATTTCTTACATATGAAGCTATAATTATTACTAGCTTTATCTACTGTAGTGATTACAAAATGTTTATGAAAATTTGTTAAATCAATTTTAAGCTTATTATAATTATGGTCTATCAGAGTGAGAACTGAGCAATCTCTGCCATTCGGGTTCGAATCCCGGTGGATCATATATACTTTAATTAATTTCATTGGGGGTGTGGTGGTGAGATTAATAAAAATAATATTATTAGTAGGTTTAGGGATATTTCTTCGAGAGGCCGGTCTATATGATCTGTGCCCCATGAATATTCTTTCCTCTCACTTAAACAGTAGGCTACCATAGTGCGGTTGGGAGTATGAACATGATTAGACTAATATCCAGTATTCGAGAATGGATAATAAGTCGTAGGCGTGTGCATAAACCTTTAACCGTCCTGGTGGTGTAATGGTTAAGGTGGCAAAAATATGTGTGTGATAACCCGGGTTCGAATCCCGGTGGATCATATATACTTTAATTAATTTCATTGGGGGTGTGGTGGTGAGATTAATAAAAATAATTTTATTAGTAGGTTTAGGGATATTTCTTCGAGAGGCCGGTCTATATGATCTGTGCCCCATGAATATTCTTTCCTCTCACTTAAACAGTAGGCTACCATAGTGCGGTTGGGAGTATGAACATGATTAGACTAATATCCAGTATTCGAGAATGGATAATAAGTCGTAGGCGTGTGCATAAACCTTTAACCGTCCTGGTGGTGTAATGGTTAAGGTGGCAAAAATATGTGTGTGAATACCCATAGCTTACTCTGACTGTTCCTTTTACTTATATATTTTCTAGATCTCAAGTGACGGCGTCTCTTCCGTGGATTGACCTCCCAATCTACCAAGATTGGAAGCTAAAGCGTCACATTTTTCCTTTGCCCCTCAACTTTCTCTTCATAATTGCTGAGGGGCACAGGGCCCTGGGTGGGGCTTTGGTTTCCCGGGCGTTTCCGCACCCTCCTCAGCTCCGCTTCGGTCACCCAGGCTTTACTGTGGTCGGCACGGAGGGTTCTGTGGGGGCGCTCGTTTGTGACCTTGGCCTTGCTCGGGGCCTTGGGGCTGTTCGGCCAGGCAGCTTGGGGAACAACAACAAGAACAAAATCAGAAAGATTAAATTCATTTTTTAAGAGAACACTTTATTTCTTATTAATTTAATCAATAATTTTGACCATGCTTCTAGCTCCCTCGCATCGCATCTCTTAGTTTTTAACAATTTCTCTTTTAACCCTCTTCGACATATGACGCAATTTTGAGCCTAATAAGAATACTTTAAAACCTTTGTTACCATCAGGGGTATTTAGAAACCTTTATATTTAGTTACTTCAACCTCTGTAGTTGTCTTTGAGTTAGCTGTGGGCAGAACACTAATTTTGGAGAGGTAATTATAAGAGTGAGAGAACTTTATTTCTTATTGCTAATCTGGCAACCTCTGCGTCATATGAGTCCGAAAGGGTTAATCTATTAACTGAAAAAACAATATCTTTAAAAAAAAAATCAAATGTTACTTTATCATTCCCTATTCTATATTTAAAACCAATTTTACCCCAATATCTCCAGCTGCTTTTAGCATCTCAGCGACAATGCCGGAGCTCCCAGCGGCTTTTCCTGACTTCATTTTATCTATAGCACTTTTAACAGCGTCATACCCTATCAAAGGCGGAGGGCCTAGTACTGGGACTACAGTGCTGAGCTGTTCCCTGTTCCATTCCAACTCCACATTAAGCAGTCTTTCATAATGTTCCTTCCACGCCTCTCTGATTTCGTTTTCTGTGTAAACAGTCATGCCACTGTCATTATTTATGCATCTTACACCCACGACATCCTGGCTACAGTCCCTCACATTCTTAGCTAATTTATAAACCCATTGGTATTATTAATCTAATTCACACTGCACATGGGTATGCACCACTCTTTTCCACATTGCCTTGTCTCAATCTACAATGCATAACCTTGGTTTTGTTAATATTGACTCTTAAACCCTTGCTCACCATGCCCTCTCTCCATCTTCTGAATTTGGCCTCAGCATCTTGCACATTGTCAGCTATTAGGACTAAATCGTCTGCATAAAACAGTTCCCACGGGAGTCCGGATCTAAAATCTCTAGACAGTGCCTCCAGGACCATATAAAGAGGAGGGGGCATAACACTGAACCCTGATGAACTCCAACACAGACTGTGAACTCCTCACTCAGTACACCTTTCACCCTCAAAGCAGTTCGCGAATCCTCATACATCTTCATTATCACACGCACCAGCCACTCTTCCACACCGAGTTTCCTCATAGCCCACTGCACAAAATCTCTAGGCACCCTGAAAAAGGCCTTCTCCAGGTCTACAAACACAAAGTAAAGATCCCTGCCTTTTAGTAAGTAAGTGCCCAGACCCGGGATTTAGCTACCAGTAGGGGATTTTTCTTGGGCAATGAGCAAGGGATTAGCCCAGGGATGCAGGAGCAAGGACCCCGGAGGGGTGGGGCTTGGCTATCTCCCTGTACCTCAGGCGCCGGTACCTCAGCGAATAGCCATAGTAGGGCATTCATATGCAACTAGGCTAAGGGCAGCTGACGGAGGTACTGAGTCGTATCGGGCGTCGGAGGGGGAAAGAGCTTTCAGGCTGACCTACTTCGGGGTACCGGGAGCAACCGTTGATACCCTGAAAGCCTCCCCCCAGTGGGGGCAAGTGGTTCGGTTTAGGCCGCATATGATCTTTTTGTTTATAGGCGGCAATGATATACGCCCCGGTACAGTACCCCGCGAGTTAGCCGACGCAATCAAAGAGGTGGCGCTGGATCTGGAGCGGGAGTCCGGAGGGAGCTGCAAGATCGTGGCAATTGAGAGCCGGACGAGAGTTCGAGGGTTCTCAGCGGCGGATTATCACGCTATAAAAAATTCTGTTAACCGCGCCCTGAGGTGTCGGTTAATAGAAACGAAGCACCGCTTTGTTTCTCTCACACTCAGCATCCGAGACCTCGACCAGGATGGTGTCCACCTCGACTTAGACACCAATCAAGTCCTGTATGACAAGATTGTAGGGCTAACTAAGCGTTGGCTAGAGAGGGACGCCGGGGTTGTATCGTTGCGCCTGCCTAAGTCCTGCATCCCACCCATCATCTTTCCCCAATAATTTTCTTTTCCGTTTCAGACTTCCTGTGACATATGACCTGACCTAACATTTTTTTTTTCTTGTTCAATATGATCCATTAGTAGGTATTGCTATTTACTATTTTTTCTCCATAACATAGAAGTCCGCCGGTTGGCGTCTCTTAATTAGACTATTATTTGGCCGTTGTTTTTGTAACGTAACATTTAGATACATAGCCTATAGGCTCACATGCAAAATGGATAAAAACGATAAAGAGACACCGTCTAGTGGGGTGCTGATCAAAGCCCCTAAAAATCAAAGGGCGGGACTTCGGGGAGTATTAAATAGGCTAATTGTGGACGTCAACACTTTCATCACTACTGCTGAACTAGAGGAATTGGAGGCTAGATTAGAAAACGTCCAGGCTACCCACGGTCGTATTACGGCTCTGAGTGAGGTGATTGTGGCTGACATGATAGAGGAGGAAGAGATAGTTACAGAGTGTGATAATCGCGCCCTCTATGACGAACCTGTCTTTAGAGCGAAGTACCTATTACAGCGTGCTGTCGCAAGTAAGAAGGGAGGCGATAATGAGGCCCATAGAAGGGCTGACCCAAAACATACTGTACACCTCCCAAAGCTCAATCTTCCTACATTTGGGGGCAAGTTAACCGAGTGGTTAGCTTTCTGGGACGTATTTCGATCTACGGTTCATGAATCCTCTTTGGATAATGTCCGCAAGTTTCACTATCTGAAGGGACAAATGGAAGGTGAGGCCTTACATTTAATAGAGGGTTTTGCAGTAGTGGGTGGTAGTTATCTTGAAGCGGTACACTTATTAGAGTCCACATACGGGGATAGAGAGCAGTTGAAGATGGCCCATGTCGTTGCCTTGTTGGGGCTCGCAGAACCACAGTATAAGGTTGATGAGTTGACAAACTTCAGGGCAAATATGGAGTGCCATACTCGATCGCTAGACACCCTAGGGCTTACCACGCAGGAAATGATAGTCATTATCTTGCATCAGAAGCTTCCTATGGCAATACTTGATAAGGTAAGATCATTTGAACTGGGGGAGTTCAAAACTCAGTTCAGCAAGGAGATCAATACTCTACAGTTGAACAAAGGGAGAATGTATGTGTCGGGAGGGAGTGAGAATATGGAGAAAAGGGGAACAATAAGCATGACAGTGGGGACTAAAATAAAGAAGGAGGGTGTGTATAAGAAACCTGCTCAGATTCTATGTAAGCTATGTAACAACAAACATAAATGGAGTTTCTGCGTAAAATACCCGACAAATGAGACAAAACTAGCACAGGCGAAAAGATTGAAGCTATGTGTAGGTTGTCTAAGTGGGGAACATGGTAAGCAGGGACAATGTACTGCTACATACTTAAGGTCCTGTCGGCACTGCAAAGGACATCACTTTGATAAGTTGTGTCCTACTGCAGATAAAGTCAAAGACGTCAAAAATTAGGGTACTACAACTGTGGCACTAGGTAGCACGCAAGACACCACTATATTGCCCACAATACAGATTCCCATGGAAGGTAATGACATTAAAAAAGTTTGTCGGGTACTTCTAGATCAAGGATCTCAACGTTCCTTTATAAAGAGGTCCGTACTAGTGGGATTGAAGCACCGAATCGTAGGGGCTGAGACTCTTCGATTACAGGGCTTCACAGGGGTTACTGATAAACAAGACTACGAGATAGCGGAGATTTCATATTTCTATCGTAAAAACCGGTACTTTATGACTTGTATCGTAGTAGACACCCTACCAGAATATGTATCTGTGGATGTGAAGAAGGTGGAACACGTATTACGTAGCAAAGGGGTTAACTTGTCAGATCCCATGGGAAATCAGAGTGAGGTGCATGTTCTACTTGGTGTGGATCATTATTATGAAGTAGTATACCCTGGATTTAAAAAGATGTGTGGTGTAATTTTAATCCCCACTAAATTTGGATACTGCATGAGCGGAAAGGTGCATACTACACAGTCAAAGGTCCTGGTCGACACGGTCTCGATATATAGAGTCAATGTAACCGCGGCAGAGGAGTTGGGAAGGGAGGATTCCCAACCTAGTGACCCTAAGATGGCTGCCGAGTTCGACCTGGAACGACTGTGGAGATTGGATCACATAGGCATTAATCCTATGGAGACTGATTATGACTCGGAAGTTGCGCTACAAAGGTTTGACGAGTCTGTGTGCTACTGTGCCTCAGACAAGCAATATAAAGTTAGTTTACCCTGGAAGAACAGTGAGATAAGCCTGCCTACCAACTATGGTTTGGCATTAGGTCGCTTGCGCGCATTGCAGCGGAAATTGTCTAACGAACCGAGCACGCGCCAGGCGTATGACGATGTATTTCAGAGTTATGAGGATAGGGGCTTTATAGAGAGAGTCGATGTCAAGGAACCGTGTAAGAAGGGTAGGGTTCACTATCTGGCCCATCATGGGGTAAAGAAAGACAGCGTCACCACACCAATACGGGTGGTGTATGACTGTTCTGCCCACCAAGGTCAACAACCCAGTCTGAATGACTGCCTGTTGACAGGTCCGTCCATGGTGTCGGACCTGTCCCAACATCTATTGCGGTTTAGGCTGGGAAAGTACGCCTATACCAGTGACATTGAGAAAGCATTCTTGATGGTCAAGCTAAAGGAGGAAGATAGAGATGTTACCCGCTTTCTTTGGTTCGGCGACATTAGCGACTCTGAAAGTCCCATCATAATATACCGTTTTCGGGTTGTACTCTTGGGGGCCACTTGCTCGCAGTTTTTGTTAAATGCCACAATCAGAAAACATCTAGCTGACACTCATGAGGACACAAGTAAACTATCTCTCGGATTATACATTGACAATTTGCAGGGTACTAGCGATAGTCAAGATGATTTGTTGTATGCATACTGGCAAGCACGCAGATTGTTTGCGGATGCACATCTATTTCTCCGCGAGTGGGTTACTAATAGTGAAGATCTTCAGAGTTTAATACAAGTGGATGGTACGGCATCTCTTAACCAGGAAAAGTCCAGAAATTTGGGGATGATCTGGCAACCTAAACATGACATACTAACTTTTCAAACAAGGTCTTTTGCTCAGCAGACAGGAGCGCACACAAAAAGAAGTCTGTTGAGCAAAGTTGCGCAATTTTTTGATCCTTTGGGTCTAGCATTACCTGTTACCATAAGAGCTAGGATTCTAATGCAGGAAGTTTGGAGACGTAAAATAGGATGGGATGACAGTTTGCCCGAGGACCTGAATGACCAAGGGACATTGTTGTTGAATGAATATGCCATCCTATGTACTAAACCTATACCTCGTAAAGTGGCGGCGTTCGGTGACGTTACGTTACACACGTTTTGCGATGCTAGCGCCACGGCATACAGGGTAGCCATATATGTTGTTACTTCATTTGGGGCACATTTAGTTACAGCCCGGGCCAAGGTAGCCCCGGTTAAAAAGGTAACTATTCCTAAAATGGAATTGACTGCCATGCTGCTATTAGCACGTCTGGTGCAACATGTACGCGCAGCATACGAGAGCGAATTAAATATTGAAATCGTTCATGTATGGTGCGATAGTCAGGTCGCACTCAACTGGATACATAGCAAGAAGTCTCTGCCAGTTTATGTGCGGAATAGGGTACATGAGATTAGAGCCCTTTTACCAGACGTTGCTTATCATTATGTAAATACAAAAGAAAACCCTAGTGATCTCATAACTAGGGGTATAACGGCTAGCCAGTTAATGAAGTCCGTATTGTGGTGGCATGGTCCAAAGTGGCTGCTCCATGAAAGTGAATTGACGATATGGCATGCTGTTGGTGAGGGACTTCTGCCACTGGAAACAGTGGCAGTTACAGCCCAACCAAATGAGCCACCGGGTCCTATCATGAAGTCGGTGACTATAATAAACTAGTCAGAGTTGTAGCTTGGGTGTTGCGATATGTATCCAATCTTAAGCTTAAAGTAACGGGCCAACTCTGCAACAGGGGTCACAACATTGATGCTCGTGAATTTAAAGCAGCTGAAGTAACTTTGATCAAATGGGTTCAAGTAGAAACCTTTTCCAATGAATTAGAATCCTTGAAAGGCTCGAATAAGACATTAATGCCTAATATAGTGCGTCAACTAAGGTTGCACCTAGACAATGGCCTCATCAGTGTGAGGGTCGCCTGAAGTGGTCGGGTGTACCAGACGGCACAAACCGACCTATACTTATGCCAACAAGACATCACGTTACTGATCTATTGATCATACGTGCACATAGGGAAGTAAAACTCTACGGGGTATGTCATATTATATCAAATTTACGTCTCACATGGTGGATACCCAGAGTTCGACAAGTAGCTCGACGCGTAGTGAGAAAGTGTGCAATATGCCAGAGACTAAAGGGTAAACCGTATGTAACTGGACCAGCTCCACCTCTACCTAAATGCCGTGTAAAGCACGTAGAACCTTTCCAAGCGGTAGGATTAGATTACACAGGGGCATTGAAGATGAGGGAGCATGAGAAGGTTTATATATTATTGTTTACCTGTGCGACGTCTCGAGCGGTACACCTAGAACTATGTGATAATATGTCTAGCGAAGAATTTATGCTGGCGTTCAGACGGTTTTGTGCCCGTCGTTCATTCCCTCAACTCATTCTTAGCGACAATGCTCCCACTTATGTCCAAGCATCAAAATATCTAAAGGATATGAGTAGTGATCCTACTGTCATCACTTTTTTGGGAGAGAAGAAGTGCGAATGGAGGTTCATTCCAGTTAAGGCACCTTGGTTTGGTGGAATGTGGGAACGATGTGTCGGCATAGTAAAGTCAGGACTAAGAGCGGTTGTAGGACGTGCTCTATTAAAGAAAAGTGAGTTGACGACAGTCCTCACAGAGATAGAGGCAGTTGTGAATGATCGCCCGCTTACATATGTGTACACCGACCTGCAAGAACCACTACCATTAACGCCAGCTCACTTGCTATATGGAAAACCATTGACTGCGTTTCCATCTGATTTTCAGTCCATAGTAGAGTTAGAGGATCCCTCGTTGTACTCTGAGGTAGCGGTGTCTAAGAGATACCAGTATATATCCAGGATAATCGAGGATTTTAGGAAACGGTGGATTAGTGAATATCTGCTAGCATTGAGGGAAAGGAGTGTTACTCCCTCTGGTAGACCAACGGCACCTACAGTTGGTGAAGTTGTTTTAATTAAAGATGATAGTCCTCGTTTATACTGGAAATTAGGCCGCGTATTGGAGGTATACAAGGGGGCAGACTCTGTAGAGCGGGTGGCGCTATTAAAGACAGCCACTGGAACTACTGTTCGTCCTATCGCACGTTTGTATGCTTTGGAGCTCGATTCCGCATTGCAATCTGAGGCTCCACCTGTTATTGCTGGGTCCGAGGATTCTCAAAGGAACGACTCACCTCTTACTGATGGTGATCATTCTCGGACCGGGACGCGTCCCAGACGCGCTGCTGCTGGCGCCGTCGACTTGTGGCGTCAGAAGATAGCCTCTGGGCAACTTTAGGTTTAAGGTGGGGTTCAGGTCTTTTTTGTGGGGGGAGTGTATCGTATAAATACGATAGAATATGACTTTTGTGATCTCGTATGTCTCTGTGACGTCACGATCTCTCCTACAGCACGATGTAGGACGAGTAGATCGTATATTATAAGATTGTAAATAAGTTAAGTTATAAAAGGCCTAATATGCTATTAAGCAATATTGCCATGGTCTTATGTAGTATACAGTAAAAGTCCGTTAATCCGACGACCGATGATTCGAATCTCCCAATAGTCCGAATTTTTCAATTTGAGGCCAAATCCGAATTCACCCGATGGTCCGAATTTCAAGAAGTTGGTCCGAATTTCAAGAAGTCCCAAAGTCCCCTTTTTGAGGCATTAGGCCACTCAAATGACACATAATGGAGCACACACATATCATATGTTCATGAATTCACTTTAAAAGTTTACCATTGTCATTGTAGCCTATTACCTACTTCAAAACATTCAGATTAATGGTCAAAGGAAGCTACTGATATAAACGTAAACACCTTCTTCTTCTTCTTCTTCTTCCACATCGTCTGCTAGAGAGTTTGTTTTGCTCTTGAACGCATCCTTGGGACGCTCCGATGCGCTACTGGCTTGCACCGCATTTTCTGCAAGCGCATTCAGTCTTGAGCTTGAAAACGCACCTTTGGATGTATTAGCCTTGAGCTTGAAAACGCACCTTTGGACGTTCCGATACGCTACTATTTATAGTTCAGTGATCGGAGCGTCCCAAGGGTGCTTTCAAGACAACAAGACAAGGGTGCTTTCAATACAATATAATATAACAGAGCACATCACAAAAGGAAAATCACAAAAGGAAAATTACAAGAACTTCTCAGGGAAGTGCCGTTGTTAAGGCATTACTTCCCGAACCACATCTGATCTTAAAGAGCAAGACAAACTCGCTAGTAGACGGAAGAAGAAGAAGACGTTTATATCAGCAGATTCCTTTGACCATTAATCTGAATGTTTTGAAGGTAGGTAATAGGCTACAATGACAATGGTAAACTTTTGAAGTGATTTCATGAACATATGATATGTGTGTGTGCACCATTGTGTCATTTGGGTGGCCTAATGTCTCGATGTTTTCGTCATACACAGGTTCATAGGGGTAAAGTCCGATAATCCGAAAAATCCACTAATCCGAACGAGGGCCGGTCCGCTGCCCTTCGGATTAACGGAAGTTTACTGTATATGAATTTATCGTATATATTAATATAATTTATCGTATAGAGCAACCTAAATGCGGTACGATAATTTGGGCTCCTGGCGGTTTGCCAAGGCAGCAAGGTGTGCTTTTGAGGTACGCCAGAGCCTTCACGAACACCAACCAGTTAACATCTAATTTTCCGCCCTCAGTTGATCGTGCTTTTGTGCCTCTAATCACAATACACATACAGCAATACACACAGCTACACCATCACGACGCTCTCATCGACATCATGACTGACTGATAGATAAGCATATTATTCATGTCCATTCCCATGTAATCATTTATTCTTTCTTTAACTTGACTCGAGTCTTGGGACCGAAGTCTTGTTCCCCATTGTCCACCACCATATTGGGTAAAACGTTCTCCCTTGCCTCATTGCCACGTGGAACTATTGGTGAGTTAATTCCTGGCTAATATTAACCCTTATAACCTTACCCTATATATAGTTATATACCCTATATATTTCGGCTACCCCCAAAATGGGGATTGGGCCAGAGCATATAGATAGATAGATAGATAGATAGATAGATAGATATATACATTTATTATGTGAGACCTTTGGAAATAAATTAGCTTGTTTCAGATTTAATTCAATTTAGATATAGAGTAGTTTTCATTTAGATTGATTTTATTTGATTCATTATAGCTTAGTAATATTTAACTTCCATTGATAGTTTACCACATTGGTGCCCAGACCCGGGAACGAACCGGGGACCTTTAGATCGTATAAATACGATAGAATATGACTTTTGTGATCTCGTATGTCTCTGTGACGTCACGATCTCTCCTACAGCACGACGTAGGACGAGTAGATCGTATATTATAAGATTGTAAATAAGTTAAGTTATAAAAGGCCTAATATGCTATTAAGCACTATTGCCATGGTCTTATGTAGTATATATGAATTTATCGTATATATTAATATAATTTATCGTATAGAGCAACCTAAATGCGGTACGATAATTTGGGCTCCTGGCGGTTTGCCAAGGCAGCAAGGTGTGCTTTTGAGGTACGCCAGAGCCTTCACGAACACCAACCAGTTAACATCTAAATTTTCTGCCTTCAGTTGATCGAGCTTTTGTGCCTCTAATCACAATACACATACAGCAATACACTCAGCTACACCATCACGACGCTCTCATCGACATCATGACTGACTGATAGATAAGCATAAATTATAATAATCATGTCCATTCCCATGTAATCATTTATTCTTTCTTTAACTTGACTCGAGTCTTGGGACCGAAGTCTCGTTCCCCATTGTCCACCGCCATATTGGGTAAAACGTTCTCCCTTGCCTCATTGCCACGTGGAACTATTGGTGAGTTAATTCCTGGATAATATTAACCCTTATAACCTTACCCTATATATACATTTATTATGCGAGACCTTTGGATATAAATTAGCTTGTTTCAGATTGAATTCAATTTAGATATAGAGTAGTTTTCATTTAGATTGATTTTATTTTGATTCATTATAGCTTAGTAATATTTAACTTCCATTGATAGTTGTTGTTGTTGTTGTTCCCTAAGCTGCCTGGCCGAACAGCCCCGAGTCCCTGAGGAAGGCCATGGCCACGATCGGGCTTTCCCACAGAGCTCTCACTGAGTGTAGGTTGTGTTGTTGGCGTAAGTGGTTGTGTGAAATGCAGTCTTCTATGATGTGTTCAATGGTATGGGGTGCTGCGTTACATCCCGGGCAGGCGTCGACAACGGAGTCATCCAGTCTCTTCTGATAGCTCAGGAGAGCTGGATGGTGTCCGCATCTCAGCCTGGCCAGGTGGACTCTGTCCTCGCGAGGGAGGGAGGATTCGGAAGGATGGATTTCGGGAAGTCGTGCATGCAGCTGCGTGTTGTCTATGAGTGAGTGGATGGATTGGCGAGAGATATGAGTATGGATGTGCTTCTGGAAGTTGGTTCGGGGTGGGCAGGGAGGGAGAGAGGACAATAATTGTGTGTGATACCGTGTGCTGGGTGTTGTTTTGATATTTCTTGGTGTCTGTGGGTGTGTTGCCATGTAGTTTAGTGGGTGGTCTTGGTTTGTGGAGGCTGCTGCCAGGAATTGAGTGCCTCTCATGTCCAGATGGTCTTTGACTTTGAGGATTTTGGTTTCTTGATGTAGATGATCTGTGGGTGCAGTAGCTGTGCAGCCTGTAATGATCTTCAGGGCTTTGTTTTGAATAGTCTGTAAGGTCTTATGATGTGTTTCAGCTAGGTTAGAAGCCCAGGCTGGGCTTGCGTATTCCATTACTGATCTTATGTATTGTTTATATACTGTGGTGGTAGTTTCTTTGTTGTGTCCAAATTTTGTGTGAGCAAGTGACCTGAGGGCGTTAAGTCTGGGTGTCAGTTTCTTTTTAATGTTTGTGGTGTGCTGTTTGAATGTCATTGATAGTTTACCACATTGGTGCCCAGACCCGGGAATTAGCTACCAGTAAGGGATTTTAAGGCAATGAACAAGGGAACATATAACAGGATGCAGGAACAACTCTATGATAAACTGGCAAGGTTAGCCAAGCGATGGTTAGAGCCGGAATGCAGGGTTGTATCATTGCGCCTGCCTAAGTCCTGCATCCCACCCATCATCTTTCCCCAATAATTTTCTTTTCCGTTTCAGACTTCCTGTGACATATGACCTGACCTAACATTTTTTCTTGTTCAATATGATCCATTAGTAGGTATTGCTATTTAGTGTACTATTTTTTCTCCATAACATAGAAGTCCGCCGGTTGGCGTCTCTTAATTAGACTATTATTTGGCCGTTGTTTTTGTAACGTAACATTTAGATACATAGCCTATAGGCTCACATGCAAAATGGATAAAGACCATACAGAGACACCGTCTAGTGGGGTGCTAAGCAAAGCCCCTAAAAATCAAAGGGCGGGACTTCGGGGAGTATTAAATAGGCTAATTGTGGACTTAAACACTTTCATCACTACTGCTGAACTAGAGGAATTGGAGGCTAGATTAGATAACGTCCAGGCTACCCACGGTCGTATTACGGCTCTGAGTGAGGTGATTGTGGCTGACATGATAGAGGAGGAAGAGATAGTTACAGAGTGTGATAATCGCGCCCTCTATGACGAACCTGTCTTTAGAGCGAAGCGCCTATTACAGCGTGCTGTCGCAAGTAAGAAGGGAGGCGATAATGAGGCCCATAGAAGGGCTGACCCAAAACATACTGTACACCTCCCTAAGCTCAATCTTCCTACATTTGGGGGCAAGTTAACCGAGTGGTTAGCTTTCTGGGACGTATTTCGATCTACGGTTCATGAATCCTCTTTGGATAACGTCCGCAAGTTTCACTATCTGAAGGGACAAATCGAAGGCGAGGCCTTACATTTAATAGAGGGTTTTGCAGTAGTGGGTGGTAGTTATCTTGAAGCGGTACACTTATTAGAGTCCACATACGGGGATAGAGAGCAGTTGAAGATGGCCCATGTCATTGCCTTGTTGGGGCTCGCAGAACCACAGTATAAGGTTGATGAGTTGACAAACTTCAGGGCAAATATGGAGTGCCATACTCGATCGCTAGACACCCTAGGGCTTACCACGCAGGAAATGATAGTCATTATCTTGCGTCAGAAGCTTCCTGTGGCAATACTTGATAAGGTAAGATCATTTGAGCTGGGGGAATTCAAAACTCAGTTCAGTAAGGAGATCAATAATTTACAGTTGAACAAAGGGAGAATGTATGTGTCGGGAGGGAGTGGGAATGTGGAGAAGAGGGGAACAATAAGCATGACAGTGGGGACTAAAGTAAAGAAAGAGGGTGTGTATAAGAAACCTGCTCAGATTCTATGTAAGCTATGTAACAACAAACATAAATGGAGTTTCTGCGTAAAATACCCAACAAATGAGACAAAACTAGCACAGGTGAAAAGATTGAAGCTATGTGTAGGTTGTCTAAGTGGGGAACATGGTAAGCAGGGACAATGTACTGCTACATACTTACGGCCCTGTCGGCACTGCAAAGGACATCACTTTGATAAGTTGTGTCCTACTGCAGATAAAGTCAAAGACGTCAAAAATGAGGGTACTACAACTGTGGCACTAGGTAGCATGCAAGACACCACTATATTGCCCACAATACAGATTCCCATGGAAGGTAATGACATTAAAAAAGTTTGTCGGGTACTTCTAGATCAAGGATCTCAATGTTCCTTTATAAAGAGGTCCGTACTAGTGGGATTGAAGCACCGAATCGTAGGGGCTGAGACTCTTCGATTACAGGGCTTCACAGGGGTTACTGATAAACAAGACTACGAGATAGCGGAGATTTCATATTTCTATCGTAAAAACCGGTACTTTATGACTTGTATCGTAGTAGACACCCTACCAGAATATGTATCTGTGGGTGTGAAGAAGGTGGAACACGCATTACGTAGCAAAGGGGTTAACTTGTCAGATCCCATGGGAAATCAGAGTGAGGTGCATGTTCTACTTGGTGTGGATCATTATTATGAAGTAGTATACCCTGGATTTAAAAAGATGTGTGGTGTAATTTTAATCCCCACTAAATTTGGATACTGCATGAGCGGAAAGGTGCATACTACACAGTCAAAGGTCCTGGTCGACACGGTCTCGATATATAGACTCAATGTACCGCGGCAGAGGAGTTGGGAAGGGAGGATTCCCAACCTAGTGACCCTAAGATGGCTGCCGAGTTCGACCTGGAACGACTGTGGAGATTGGATCACATAAGCATTAATCCTATGGAGACTGATTATGACTCGGAAGTTGCGCTACAAAGGTTTGACGAGTCTGTGTGCTACTGTGCCTCAGACAAGCAATATAAAGTTAGTTTACCCTGGAAGAACAGTGAGATAAACCTGCCTACCAACTATGGTTTGGCATTAGGTCGCTTGCGCGCATTGCAGCGGAAATTGTCTAACGAACCGAGCACGCGCCAGGCGTATGACGATGTATTTCGGAGTTATGAGGATAGGGGCTTTATAGAGAGAGTCAATGTCAAGGAACCGTGTAAGAAGGGTAGGGTTCACTATCTGGCCCATCATGGGGTAAGGAAAGACAGCGTCACCACACCAATACGGGTGGTGTATGACTGTTCTGCCCACCAAGGACAACAACCCAGTCTAAATGACTGCCTGTTGACAGGTCCGTCCATGGTGTCGGACCTGTCCCAACATCTATTGCGGTTTAGGCTGGGGAAGTACGCCTATACCAGTGACATCGAGAAAGCATTCTTGATGGTCAAGCTAAAGGAGGAAGATAGAGATGTTACCCGCTTTCTTTGGTTTGGCGACATTAGCGACTCTGAAAGTCCCATCATAATATACCGTTTTCGGGTTGTACTCTTTGGGGCCACTTGCTCGCAGTTTTTGTTAAATGCCACAATCAGAAAACATCTAGCCGACACTCATGAGGACACAAGTAAACTATCTCGCGGATTATACATTGACAATTTGCAAGGTACTAGCGATAGTCAAGATGATTAGTTATATGCATACTGGCAAGCACGCAGATTGTTTGCGGATGCACATCTATTTCTCCGCGAGTGGGTTACTAATAGTGAAGATCTTCAGAGTTTAATACAAGTGGATGGTACGGCATCTCTTAACCAGGAAAAGTCCAGAAATTTGGGGATGATCTGGCAACCTAAACATGACATACTAACTTTTCAAACAAGGTCTTTTGCTCAGCAGACAGGAGCGCACACAAAAAGAAGTCTGTTGAGCAAAGTTGCGCAATTTTTTGATCCTTTGGGTCTAGCATTACCTGTTACCATAAGAGCTAGGATTCTAATGCAGGAAGTTTGGAGACGTAAAATAGGATGGGATGACAGTTTGCCCGAGGACCTGAATGACCAAGGGACATTGTTGTTGAATGAATATGCCATCCTATGTACTAAACCTATACCTCGTAAAGTGGCGGCGTTCGGTGACGTTACGTTACACACGTTTTGCGATGATAGCGCCACGGCATACGGGGTAGCCATATATGTTGTTACTTCATTTGGGGCACATTTAGTTACAGCCCGGGCCAAGGTAGCCCCGGTTAAAAAGGTAACTATCCCTAAAATGGAATTGACTGCCATGCTGCTATTAGCACGTCTGGTGCAACATGTACATGCAGCATACGAGAGCGAATTAAATATTGAAATCGTTCATGTATGGTGCGATAGTCAGGTCGCACTCAACTGGATACATAGCAAGAAGTCTGCCAGTTTATGTGCGGAATAGGGTAGATGAGATTAGAGCCCTTTTGCCAGACGTTGCTTATCATTATGTAAATACAAAAGAAAACCCTAGTGATCTCATAACTAGGGGTATAACGGCTAGCCAGTTAATGAAGTCCGAATTGTGGTGGCATGGTCCAAAGTGGCTGCTCCATGAAAGTGAATGTATGATATGGCATGCTGTTGGTGAGGGACTTCTGCCACTGGAAACAGTGGCAGTTACAGCCCAACCAAATGAGCCACCGGGTCCTATCATAAAGTGGGCAAGATTCGGTGACTATAATAAATTAGTCAGAGTTGTAGCTTGGGTGTTGTGATATGTATCCAATCTCAAGCTTAAAGTAACGGGCCAACTCTGCAACAGGGGTCACAACATTGATGCTCGTGAATTTAAAGCAGCTGAAGTAACTTTGATCAAATGGGTTCAAATAGAAACCTTTTCCAATGAATCTAGCCGAAAAATCCTTGAAAAGCTCGAATAAGACATTAATGCCTAATATAGTGCGTCAACTAAGGTTGCACCTAGACAATGGCCTCATCAGGTGTGAGGGTCGCCTGAAGTGGTCGGGTGTACTAGACGGCACAAACCGACCTATACTTATGCCAACAAGACATCACGTTACTGATCTATTGATCATACGTGCACATAGGGAAGTAAAACACTACGGGGTATGTCATATTATATCAAATTTACGTCTCACATGGTGGATACCCAGAGTTCGACAAGTAGCTCGACGCGTAGTGAGAAAGTGTGTAATATGCCAGAGACTAAAGGGTAAACCATATGCAACTGGACCAGCTCCACCTCTACCTGAATGCCGTGTAAAGCACGTAGAACCTTTCCAAGCGGTAGGATTAGATTACACAGGGGCATTGAAGACGAGGGAGCATGAGAAGGTTTATATATTATTGTTTACCTGTGCGACGTCTCGAGCGGTACACCTAGAACTATGTGATAATATGTCTAGCGAAGAATTTATGCTGGCGTTCAGACGGTTTTGTGCCCGTCGTTCATTCCCTCAACTCATTCTTAGCGACAATGCTCCCACTTATGTCCAAGCATCAAAATATCTAAAGGATATGAGTAGTGATCCTACTGTCATCACTTTTTTGGGAGAGAAGAAGTGTGAATGGAGGTTCATTCCAGTTAAGGCACCTTGGTTTGGTGGAATGTGGGAACGATGTGTCGGCATAGTAAAGTCAGGACTAAGAGCGGTTGTAGGACGTGCTCTATTAAAGAAGAGTGAGTTGACGACAGTCCTCACAGAGATAGAGGCAGTCGTGAATGATCGCCCGCCTACATATGTGTACACCGGCCTGCAAGAACCACTACCATTAACGCCAGCTCACTTGCTATATGGAAAACCATTGACTGCGTTTCCATCTGATTTTCAGTCCATAGTAGAGTTAGAGGATCCCTCGTTGTACTCTGAGGTAGCGGTGTCCAAGAGATACCAGTATATATCCAGGATAATCGAGGATTTTAGGAAACGGTGGATTAGTGAATATCTGCTAGCATTGAGGGAAAGGAGTGTTACTCCCTCTGGTAGACCAACGGCACCTACAGTTGGCAAAGTTGTTTTAATTAAAGAAGATAGTCCTCGTTTATACTGGAAATTAGGCCGCGTATTGGAGGTATATAAGGGGGCAGACTCTGTAGAGCGGGTGGCGCTATTGAAGACAGCCACTGGAACACTGTTCGTCCTATCGCACGTTTGTACGCTTTGGAGCTCGATTCCGCATTGCAATCTGAGGCTCCACCTGTTATTGCTGGGTCCGAGGATTCTCAAAGGAACGACTCACCTCTTACTGATGGTGATCATTCTCGGACCGGGACGCGTCCCAGACGCGCTGCTGCTGGCGCCGTCGACTTGTGGCGTCAGAAGATAGCCTCTGGGCAACTTTAGGTTTAAGGTGGGGTTCAGGTCTTTTTTGTGGGGGGAGTGTATCGTATAAATACGATAGAATATGACTTTTGTGATCTCGTATGTCTCTGTGATGTCACGATCTCTCCTACAGCACGACGTAGGACGAGTAGATCGTATATTATAAGATTGTAAATAAGTTAAGTTATAAAAGGCCTAATATGCTATTAAGCAATATTGCCATGGTCTTATGTAGTATATATGAATTTATCGTATATATTAATATAATTTATCGTATAGAGCAACCTAAATGCGGTACGATAATTTGGGCTCCTGGCGGTTTGCCAAGGCAGCAAGGTGTGCTTTTGAGGTACGCCAGAGCCTTCACGAACACCAACCAGTTAACATCTAAATTTTCCGCCTTCAGTTGATCAAGCTTTTGTGCCTCTAATCACAATACACATACAGCAATACACTCAGCTACACCATCACGACGCTCTCATCGACATCATGACTGACTGATAGATAAGCATAAATTATAATAATCATGTCCATTCCCATGTAATCATTTATTCTTTCTTTAACTTGACTCGAGTCTTGGGACCGAAGTCTCGTACCCCATTGTCCACCGCCATATTGGGTAAAACGTTCTCCCTTGCCTCATTGCCACGTGGAACTATTGGTGAGTTAATTCCTGGCTAATATTACCCCTTATAACCTTACCCTATATATACATTTATTATGTGAGACCTTTGGATATAAATTAGCTTGTTTCAGATTGAATTCAATTTAGATATAGAGTAGTTTTCATTTAGATTGATTTTATTTTGATTCATTATAGCTTAGTAATATTTAACTTCCATTGATAGTTTACCACACCATTTACAATATTCCTAATGTACAGTACTATGTAATTCAATATATGAATATGGCCAATGGCCATCTCACATTGAATGCACCGCTTCTTGTCCGATCAGCGAAGTTAACATTTTCACTGTGTGATAATAATAGGAACGCCATGGCAATTTACTGCAATTCAAAGCCCATTAAAGCCTGTGGAGACGAGTGCGAGTGAGCGGGAGCGCGGCAGGCCCCCGTCCGCTCTCCGGCACGTCAGCCGCGGCACTGAGTCTCACCCCATATCTTTCGCGAGATATATGCAGCATTGCCAAAGGCAAATGTAACGTGACATTGCTAATTATTAGCGAATATTGCCGATGTCTGTAATAACGCTGCAGAACTCCTGCAGGTAACCTCGTTATGGTGTCATTTTGAAGCTATTTTCTTCTAGTTTGTTTGCTGTAAAAATTTCATTTCATTCAGGCACTTGCTTAAGCAATCAGGAGTGCCTGAATGAGCCCTATTATAGCGGAAATATGCCCACACTGATTGGGTTAAGCAACGTAGGGTTTGGTTAGTACTTAGATTGGTGACCGCCTGGGAACACCAAATGCTGTTGGCATTCATACTTTTTTATGCCGAAGGGCGGCGCACTCATCAGTGCCACTTGCAGGTGGCGAACTCTATATTAGATTAGATTAGATTAGATTAGATTAGATTAGATTAGATTACTGTGGTCAGGCACAAGAATATTTCTGTTACTCCAATCAAAATGCTGCCCAAGAAAATATTTCTGTGGTTCATTCAATTAATCAACCAATGACTATAAAACTGTTCACAGGTAATACATATAAAGGCCAAATATTCATATCAAGTCTGCACTAACCATCGGGCATATTGTCTAAACAGGCAGCTAGAAGATTGTATAGCGTGCCGGAGGTGATGTCTCGCTTCTTATTAATAACATTGCCGCCTGAAGCTTTGTTGTCTGTGGTGCAGATGACGGATGACAGCTTCTGACGTAAACAAGATGATAAAGTGCCGCCGGAGTCCTTTTTTCGGTTCTCTTCTTTGGAGCTTCCTATGGTGGCTGGCCGTGTGATGGGAGGGCTGCCAAGACCGCCATCCAAAATGGAAATCTGAAAACAAAAACAGTGAATCAGCATTCATGTCTATTTACTGTATGTCAAGATAATACAGAGGGCTATGGTGATTTATATGATCATAAGGACAGGTCACAGGTGACATTATTAATGTAGTGGTGACTTGAAAATTCTTGACTCTAAATTAAAAGCACATATAAGCATGTGTTGTTGATATTAACCAAACATGTTGTTGTTGTTGTTTTTCCCCAAGGCCCCAAGCAAGGCCAAGGCCACAACCGAGCGCCCCCACAGAACCCTCCCTGCCGACCACAATAAAGCCTGGGTGACCGAAGCCACTCCATGGCGGGGAGCTGAGGAGGGTGCGGAAACGCCCGGGAAACCAAAGCCCCACCCAGGGCCCTGTGCCCCTCAGCAATTATGAAGAGAAAGTTGAGGGGCAAAGGAAACCTGTAAACCTACCTTATCTGCCTGCGGCTTCTGGTTAGGAATTCTCAAGGTAGAAACAGACGTAGTGATCTTCTTGATGTCTTGACTGAGTGGGTGGTGTTGCTGTGACTGAGACTGGGGCAGGAGGGAAGATGGCTGGTGCTGCATGGGCTGCTCCGGCATGGATACAGACTTGCCGATCACCTCCAGGCCGAACTTGGGTACCTGAGTACATGCAGAGGCTGGTAAATTCCTTGGCACCATACCTGCGGAATAACAAGTTGAAGTGAATGGAAGATACTTAGAGATATGCACTTACTGACTATGATAGGCTCTCTACAACTATATAGGATGTTACATTCCAAAACATAACGTGATGGGCTGGTCTATCAGAGTGAGAGCTGAGCATTCTCTGCCATACCCATAGCTTACTCTGGGCTTTATTAGTGGTAAGCAGGGAGGGTCTTGTGGGGACACTTGGTTATGGCCTTGGCCTTGTTCGGGACCTTGGGGCTGCTCGACCAGACAGCCTGGGGAACAACAACACAAGGTGGGCATATTAAGTTACCTGCAAGTAAAAAAGAATACCCTACTATACTTGTAAATAGAATGTAAGAGAGCTATAAACCTGGTGAGGTTGATGATCAGATGTAGTGTTAAACGCAGTGCACTCTCTTTATTGACAGGGCAAGGAAGTGCGCTTATAACAGAGACTTAACTTTGGTGTGGTGGTTATATGTTATGAGAGAGGTACAGTTGGTCAAAGTTCCAGCTGACCCACCCTCGCTCTGGGGCTCGCAGAATTAGCTGGCAATACTGGTGTAGTGGTGCAGGGATACCACTTGCCATTAATGTGTTACCTGTGTCTGTCCTGTATATTACTGCAAATTAGACTATGTAATATTCACGTTGTGAAGACTAAATGCTCCTTCATAAAGCAGCCACCAATAAAACAGAAATATGTATTCTTATAAACTCGAGTAAAGTATGTTGTGGCAGCCAGCAGGTTTTATATGTGTTGCCAATCAGTGGATATAATAACTTGAATATTTAAGCAAATCTACGAACTTTGGGTGAATGTTCGGGATCATACATTGCGATGTATGCATTTTTATTTGAGATAGGCTTACTTTCCCTTGTTTAGTGTATGTTCTAACAATGATATAGCCGATATCAAATCTACCAATCCCAATCTTTGTAAGACACTCTTCCTTCCTAAGTTCCTACACCAGTATTGCCAGATAATTCTGCGAGCCCCAGAGCAAGGGTGGGTCAGCTGGAACTTTGACCAACTGTACATTAGGATTGCTATTGAAGAGTGAATAAAGACAAATCAGCTTAGGACTTTCAATGATTTTGAAAGGTCAGACTGGTATTAGGTCATCTGTAAATGTTACTTTATGTTATGCTAAATTGGCAACGGATATGTCAAAAGTACATACAATTGTAAAATGCAATTTTACATTAAATTGTACTGACTCAGGCAAAGTTGCCATGACACTGCCCCATAATGTATGTCATCACTGTGGCTGATGTTGGCATAGTGCTAACAGTGTCTCAGCAAGACTAAAAAAAGTCCCCTTGCAGCACCTGCCGTATCTGCACCACACTAGCCTCAGCAGTGTTACAAGACAATGCCATAACAAAACTTTATTGAAAAGTCAGACTGTTGGTTCATACTTTTGTAGTCCCCCCTTTAGTCGCCTTGCATGGCACGTTGTAGGAGACGTTGTGCTTCTGTTTTTTCCTCCAATAAATGTGAAGGCCCCTTTATCCCCCGGGTGGGTAACACTTGTTATACCAGGTTTTTACTGGGGTTGTATTGACTAATTAGGTAGGTTCTTACTTGACTGGGGAAAATGAGACCAACACAAACACAAGTATGAAGGCAATAGAGGATAATATAACACAGAATATAAACATAGATTTTTCTTATTTTACAGTAACATATGGTTAAAGGTACAATGTTACATCAGGCATGGATAGGTAATTATGTAACAGCATGATCGAGGATACACTAGGCGCCTCAAGGGGGAGATATTGGGCAGGTTCCGACGGTCTTTGAAGATGCGGCTGCGTTGTACTGTATTCCAGATGACGCCCTGGTCCGTGGTGGTTGTCCTGCCGTGTGACGGTTGCAGAATTAGTGAAGACTTCCTTAAGGATCTTCTGAAGAACTTCGAGGTTAAGGCCTTATACGAATACGAGCCGTTTCACCAGTGTCTTACGCTCTTGTATCGTAGGACTTAAGTAGGGAGGTGTTTCACGACTGTCTTACACCCTCCACTACGAGTCCTTGACCCAGACTTCCTACAAGAGTCTCTGGAAGAACTTTGATGTTGGATCTTGCGTTTATATGAGTACGAGCCGTTTCACCAGTGTCTTATGCTCTCGTAATGTAGGACTTGAGTAGGAGAGTGGGGCAGCAGGAACATTTGTCAGCCAGAGTGGACAGAAGGGT
This sequence comes from Lithodes maja, assembly GCA_037953745.1. Taxonomy (NCBI): domain Eukaryota; kingdom Metazoa; phylum Arthropoda; class Malacostraca; order Decapoda; family Lithodidae; genus Lithodes; species Lithodes maja. The sequence goes on from JBAKBP010003027.1 coordinate 91,811, forward strand.
GCTGAGCTGGTATGGTCATGTTGAACGAATGGGAGATGAAAGGTTTACAAAGAGAATATGTGAGTCAGATACAAGGGGAGATAGAAGGGCAGGAAGACCCCAATTGAGATGAAGAGACTGTGTAAGACAAGCTATGGATGATAGAGGAATGACTATAGATCAGGCAAAGGAAGTGGTAATAAACGGGAATGAATGGAGAATGCTAGTGAATAGTTGAGTGAATACGTGGTCATTTGGGGAAGGGGTCGGGCGCAAGTTGTTGTTGTTGTTGTTGTTGTTCCCCAAGCTGCCTGGCCGAACAGCCACAAGGCCCCGAGCAAGGCCAAGGCCATAACCGAGCGCCCCCACAGAACCCTCCCTGCCGACCACAATAAGCCTGGGTGACCGAAGCCACTCCATGGCGGGGAGCTGAGGAGGGTCCGGAAACGCCCGGGAAACCAAAGACCCACCCAGGGCCCTGTGCCCCTCAGCAATTATGAAGAGAAAGTTGAGGGGCAAAGGAAAAATGTGATGCTTTGGCTTCCAATCTTGGTAGATTCGGAGGTCAATCAACGGAAGAGACGCCGTCACTTGAGATCTAGAAAATATATAAGTAAAAGGAACAGTCAGAGTAAGCTATGGGTATGGCAGAGATCGCTCAGTTCTCACTCTGATAGACCAGCCCATCACCACATGACTAGAACTCAATCCTCTCAGCATCAGCTAGGAAAGGCCCTAGAAAGCCGCCTTTGGCGGGGGGATAGCTCTCCTATTTCAACCCGCCCTCGGGCGCAAGTTGGACTAGATAATAGTCCATCAGGCGCCTGGCCCAGGGAGACGATTAATATGAAGGGTGCGCCTGGAAGTGTGGTGGGCGGGCTTGTGGCTTCGGCTCCGCTGCATGTCTGCCTGCCGAGATCGGAACCTCTCCGAGTGGTCGGGGGCCGGGGGAGTGCTGGAGCGACCTTGGTGACCCTGGTCTCTGGGTCTTCTCCTGGGTGACCTAGATGTGTGTGAATTTGTTTTGTCTGTTTGTTCATTGTTTTATGTTGTGTTTTGTGTCTTCCCTGTTCTTGCTCTGTCTTGAGGTGGCCACCCCCAAGAAAAAATAAATAAAATAAAACAGAATTAATATAGAAAATAAAAATAGGAAAAGTGGGGATTGGGCCTGAGCATATAGATAGATAGATAGATAGATAGATAGTTCTCACAGGCATGTTCTTTACTGGGGTCGGGGGAAGTGCCTGGGTGATGCAGGAGACCCGAGCGAAGCGTGGTGAGAGTCGCTTGTGCCCTCTTGTCTTGGTGGTTGCTGGTGTGTGCGGGGCATCATCTCCATGGTTTTCATCATTGCTGCTTTTCTTCTCTATCTCAACACTATTCCACCATACCTGTAAAATATTATTGATAAAAGCATACATACCCGTAGAGAAAAACTCATGGTTGAGGAGCTGGTCAAGGCGGGGTCGAGCATTGGGGTCCGGGTGGAGAAAGCAGCGCATGAGGTGTCTCGCGGGTTCACTGATTAGCGGAGGGATGACATACTTGTTACTGGTGATGCGTGAGTACGTCTCCTTCAGGGTGTCTGTCTCAAAAGGTGGCTGACCAACCAAGAGAGCATACCTGGAAAATGAATAAATGCATGAATGAATTAGATTTTTTTTTTTTTTTTTGGGTGCAATAGACAAAGTACCGGTAATTAAAAACTCAAATCTGGAAAATATATAAAATCTACAAATACAATCAATCACTTACGTATCAAATATCTTGGTGAGTTTTTTTTTACATTGCAATATGTTTGGATTAATAAATGCTAATAATGAAGTACAGTATATGGATTACAACTGTCCAGGTACACAAGATGAAATAATATTACTGTATATACAAAACAAAGGGTACAGGTAAGACGTACATGATGCATCCCATGGCCCAGATGTCAGCATGGTAAGAGTGACCCAGCTTGTTCAACACCTCGGGGGCAATGTAGTTGGGGGTGCCACAGATCGTTCTGAAATAAGAAGCAAACAAAAATATATCAATCCAAGTGAACACGTACATAATAAATTTATGCAATTGGGAATTCAGAAAGGGTTTATAAAGGGATCTTACACATGTACAGTACTACAGGGATCCAGTATGTATGTAGTATACCGAATAGGTTGCCTTGAAAATCGAGGACAAACTTTCCATGATCATTAATTGATTTAATTCATTCTTGAGAGTTCTTTTTATATAGTGGTGAGGATCATTAAGTCTTTTAGAAAAGTTCATGAGTACCTTAAAGGGGAAATGAACATATTCTTTATTAACCTGTTCATAACTTTAAAAAAGTACTACAGTAATAGCAAGCATACAACAATTATTACGTGATCTACACCACAACTGCCATAGGCGGAGATAATAGTAATTAACCTCAAAAAGCTTATATATAGTACCATAGACTACAGTAGATCTGGACAAGACACTGTTACGACCGGGCACTCAGGTACACTAGGGCTCTTACACAGGACTCGAGTATGGCTCGCTGCCACAACGGAAACACACGATCCCAACCCCAGAGTACTGCCAGCCGAACAAAAAACGCCACTACCCTCCAGAGTTCTATCTGCTATAACGGGGTATACAAGAACTCGGTACTAGCGTTTCACACAACAGACTAATAACAAGACGGGAGTTATCTAGTCTGGTCAACAATCAAACAAAGAAGAAAGTACTACAACACTAAAGAATAGTGTTGGCCGAAGCCGAAGTAATCCACCCTTGAACTAAGAACTTAAGAAGTCCTCCACCCTCTACTTCGGATCGGCACTATTACGTTACGTTAAACAATAGTCCTCGAGCATCAAGCAAGGAATCTTCTGATAAGTTAGATGCTTCTCGAATACTCATAAGAAGTAAGTATCGGATTTTGAACAGCAATTTAATGAATAACTCACTGGTAATTAAAGGCTTTAAATTGACATAAGAAGAATTATAAGAATAAGCAATAGGATATGGCAAACATTAAGAAGAAGTACTCCGACAATGCACTGGCAATAGCCTACTAAGATTGTGCTCGTGGGCCACTAATCTCTGAAGTAGCTAAGCGTGCCACACATGAAATCAATAGTGCAGAAACAATAATATACATAAGGAGAAGCTTCAATACTATGCTGTATCTGCTGGTCGAGCAAAGTCTAGCTGGGATACATAAGGTTAAGAGACAATGGCTGAGCAAGCGGCTCGTAGCCTAGCGAGGTCCTTAAGACTGTGCGGCCAAATTAAGTTAATTGACGGGATGCTCTCTTGAGAGATCCAGATCACTAGTATCTGGTTCTCTCCTGGCGATCCTCTCAAAGTCAAGCAAATGAGATAACACAGTGTTGGGTGGCATAGGCAAAAGCCCTCACTCGCAACACAGTGCTAAACTCCCACGGTACACAGTCAGAAAGACCACCTAGGCGTTCCACGTCTCCGTTGCAATTGTACTGGTTCAACCGCAACCTAGTACTCATAGGAAATCACAACTCAGAAACCCTATCCCAGTCTAGCATTGCCTAAACCAGCAGAAAACAGGAACATGAATAATCGCACACAGGGAAATGCATATACGAGTGCAACAAACATCAATCAATCCTATTCTAGTTAACCCTTCCAAAAATAGGCTATCTAACAGGCACTTATCTCGTGAGAACTCAAGCGATAATACTTTGGCTGACTAAATCTGCACCAAAGGGGTCATTGAGGTTATAAAGGGTCGAGAAGGGAAGAAGATAGGCTGTTCAGAGAGTAGAGAAAGTTCACATCAGTCGGAAGAATATATATAGTTGCAAGGGATATAAGAAGTCGCTCTGCCTGATGAGTTCTGAAGAATGGTGGCAAGAACCTCTCTTTTTATACTCGGCCCTCTAGCGGCATATCTCAAACTACTTAAGGACCGCCCACTAGCAATCGTTACGTAATAATTCTCTCTCAATCTGGGATCGACAAAGGATTTCCCACGCACTGAGAGGGAGGAAGGAGGAGGAAGGAGGGGAGTTAGGCCTACCTGCCGCATGGCGCACTCACTGGGCCCCCCGTTACGCACTCTCTCTCCTCTCATCATTACCAATAAGTCCCACACACAACACTTATAACTAATGATATAAAATAGAACTCGTTGACTCAGATGAAAACAAAATACATATTTATAATACTTATAGTACAACGGCTCACATAAACTAAGTTAGGAAACTCTACACAGACTACAGCCAAAGTTCCTGCCCTGACGATCCTAGCGAGAGTGGGGCCTGACTGGGCGTTCTGTACAGCATGCTCATACTCGACATGCGTCACACCTCCCCCAAGATTTTACTTGCTCAACCCTGAGCTAAAATCTGATATACAGAACCCCATCAAACCCCTCACACCCAGCGACCGCATGGCACTAAAACAACGCTGAGTTTATCACTAAAACACATCTTATAAAAAAAAATTCACATTTCATAACTCCTCCCAACAATAGTAAAAGACACAATATCATGCTCCCAGAGCGAGCTTACAGCAGCTCAGCCGTTTGATAGTTCGTGGACTACTCAAACTTTATAGGCTATGACAAACTTATACAATTATCTTCATCAAAAAGAAAGAGTTTTTATATGATTTTTATATTTTAATATGTTTTTTTCCGGCTGCACTATAAGGGCAGCCTATTTTCTTCTATACCAAACGCTCAACTCCTGCTTTACGACCCAATACGCTGGGCTACAACCGCGAGCCAACAAGCACCAAGCGCAAAACACTATTCAAACTAAAGCAGGAGGCTACCCGTGTGTCAATCTACCCAGGATCATATACCCTTGAACGACCATCTGCAACCACGTTATCACAACCGGCAATATGGCGTATGTCCAGGTTATATACCAATAACCTTAGTGACCACCTGGTCAGCCTCATATTCCGATTGTGAAACTGGTCCAAGATCTTGAGAGGGTGATGATCTGGGTAAACTACAACGACCGGACCATAGGCTGGAACATAGACCTCGAAATGCCCCAGCGCATCATCGTCCTTTTCACTTTCATTCATCAGGTTCTGAAACGTTGCTAGTGCATTCTTAAGTCCGTCAGGCATAACATTGCACTGGTAGGTACTCCCGTCCACAACAAAACCACATACCTCTTTAACACGCTCGGACAAAGTTACAAGCAACGACCACTCACGACATTCCTTATCCCTCAGACCCTTCGTCCACACGTAATCCAGCTCTGCTTGCACCATAGGCTGTCGAGCAGGATTTATACGGTAGGGAATTAAACTGAGCCTTGCACTATCTCCAGCCTGCATGTCGGATTCTACCCCGTACATCAGGCCTGGAGAAGCAACAAACATGCGAAAGTACTGCCATAGCCTAGTAAATAACTGCCTTGCACTGTCTCCACGAACAACATGCCTAGTGCCCTCCCACAACCCAGCCGAGACCGCAGCTTCTAACCTGTAGTCTCCCTCCTTCTCCACCTTCGTCCCTAGAACAGCCAGGTCATGAGAGGGACAATCAGTACCACCTGTGCAGTCACTCCCATAGTTCATTATTGCTAAGGTTTCCCCGCCGATACCGTACATGCGCACCCCCGCATTCCTTGTGACGACATCTGCCTGCGCAGCATCACCGCTTTCAGCGACATGGCCAGATACAGTCGGTCTATGGTAGGGCTGTTGCATTAGACTAGAGCAGCATTGGGAGGCTATGCGACGACCGGGCACTGCGATACCACAGCCGACCTTACCAATCTGCTCAATGTCCTCCTTTTTACCACCACCCATGGCAGCCATGGGTCGACCCTGACCTGGCAACCATGCCAAAGCCTCGTCGCCCACCTTGAACCACCGAAACAACGAGGCTAACGGTCTTTTAACATTCACGTGACCTGCCCGCGGAACATCTCGCACCGTCCGAGTTGTGAGACTCAGGGGCTCGGCACGACCAGTGGGGTATGAACCGAGCTGGTGCTGGAGTGCTGCACACTGCTGCTCAGGCAGGTGCTCTAGCGCTTCCACAGCCACCAGACTCGTGTCCCCCGCCCACGGTTCCGCCGAGACATAACAATCCCTACTCTCCTCCACCTGTGCCCTACTGCCCCCCTCTCCTTCTCCACCTTGGCCGCGGCAGACCAACGCAGGGACAGTAGGCTGCTCAGGTGGTTGCCTCACAAACTCCTCCAACAGGTTCACATGACATGCTTCCCCGTCCTCGTGTTTAATCTCGACAGCACCATTACCACACTTCTGAACTTCCGGATCCTCCAACTGCAGTTTACAAATATCTGAGGGAGCCAACCTGTCTAGATGCTTCCGAAGCAACCCAAGTCCTTCCCCAATATCAAACTGAGCAACCCTTTTTTCTCTCTGTGTGTAACGTTGCTGCCTCGGAGTCTCTTCCGGCCCTACCTCCTCACTAGCTGTGACAGGTCCTGGGGCCTCTCCAGACTCTAACATAGGTGCCAATACTGAATCACCCAGGAGAGCCGCCGAGTCAAAACTCTTAAAACCAACTCCAGCTTTAGCCTCCTCCTGTTGATCGTTCCTCTGCTGGTCTGAAGACGGAGGACTAGGCTGTGACACTTTATCTGCCCGAGCTCGGGTGACAACACACGCCATGGGTTGTGTCTGGCACTGCTCGACCCACTCTTGCTCTTCCCCACTCACGTCGGCCGGCCTCTCGGCAACGACTAAGGGTAGAACCTCAGAAGCGGGCATTGCAAAGTCGTTGCCGAGAAGAAGGTCGACGCCCTCCACTGGCAGTTTCTCCACAATCCCGACATCCAATTCACGTGCCACACCATCCACCTCTAACTCCAACCGCACCAGCGGGTATGACCGAGTTGCATTAATACCCTGCACCACTACCACCCGAGCCGCATTTATAGGGTAGCCAGTCAAGTTATTCATCAGAGTCTGGGAAGCACCTGTATCACGCAAGACCTCTACTCCATGCTTGCGCCCCGCCCACATCACGCAACCCCGTCCTCTATGGTCGCAAAAAACATCCTGAGCAGGGTTCGAGCCTCCCAGGTGCTTCTGCATTGGCTGTGCCTCAGCCTCTGACGAACTGCCCCGGGCAAACTCAGAAAACTTCGGAGACACACCAATGTTGCAGGCCAAAGACACAGCTGCTGTAGGTGGTTTGCTAGGACAGACTCTTGCAAAGTGCCCCTTTTCATGACAATGATAACACTCCAACTCCCCTCTGGGCTTCCCTTGGTACTGGGAAGGGCCCGGCCCCTTCTTAAATGGGACGGTGCTAGTCTTGTGGTCAGTCTTGGTATCATAGCTCTTGTACTTGTTTGCATAAGGTATATCACTAACTCGGGGGGGTGGGGCATCACGCCCCTTGTTACCTGCCTCACTACGCTGGGCAGACCCGCACCCACGAATTAGTGATAGCCGGAGGTCAGCCATCTCAGCTGCCTCCTGTAGAGTTTTAGGGTTCTTTTCTTTAATAGTTAAAGTCATATCTGCACCAGTACACTTATAAAACTGCTCGAGCAGAAACAGCTCAGTCAACTGTTCGGCCGTCTCAGCTTTCTCAGAACGTGTCCAGTTAGCAAGTGCATCTTTTAAGTCCCGGGCATGTTCAAGAAAGGTCGCCTCCCTAGTCTTCGTAACACCCCGAAACTTCAATCGATATGTTTCTGGTTGCAACTCGTATGCCCGTAGGACAGCTCTCTTCAATTCTGGGTAGTCAATGCAAGACTCTAAAGGCAGTGCATCATAAGCCTTCAGACCCTTACCCGTAAGTCTTGAGGAGACTAGAGCTGCCCACTTCTCTTCAGGCCAATTATGCTCCCTACACTTCTTCTCAAAACGATTAAAAAATTCTGTGACTTCAGTTTCACTAAATGCCGGCACCAATTTGACTAAGTGGGACAAGGACTGTTCTCTTACTTGGCCCTCACGGCCCATCCGAGTCCCTGTCGACTCTGCACGAGTCTTATCTAAATCTATTTGAGCACAATATTTCTCCGAGTCGTACCTAAGCTCAGCCTCGTGCCTCCTAATCTCAGCCTCAATCTCCTTCTCCTGCTTCCTAGACTCAATCTCATGCTTCCTAGACTCAGCCTCAATCTCCTGCTTCCTCGCCTCATTCTCAATTTTAGCAAGCTCAAGTCTAAATATCATATCTGGAGACAGGCAGGAAGAGGGAGCTGCCACTACTGAAGGAGGGGGGGCAAGAACTGGGGAACCACCATACGCACCGCCCGAGGGCACTCCAATCTTCCAATTCTCATCCCTCTGTGGGAGGGTGCTAACCTCCGGTACTTGAGTGGACGGCACTGTGGGAGTCGAGTGAGAGGGGATCTGGGGAGGAACCCCCCCAAACGCCCTCTCCTCCGAAACCCCATGTCGCCCACGCAACACCCAGGAAATCAGCTCCCCCTTGGACATCCCTCCTACATTGGATAGACCCAAAACCTTGGCTATCAGGTGCAAGCCATAAACATTCACCCCAGTCAGCCTCTCCTCCGTCACATGGTACTGCTTACTCACAAAAAGTCTAGCATCCTCCTCACTAGTTACTAACGGCACCTCCTCAAATGGCATCTCTCGCTCCTCGTCAATACTAGGGCACGACATACTGAAGTTCACAAAAAAATTTCTCGAGACAAAAGTGTTAAACTCCCTTATGTAAGCACTAATTACTAAATTAACTGGAGTCTCTTAAATGCTCTCCTAATTGCCTTACAAAAAAAAATATTCTTCAATATGCACGCTAAAGTACGAACAAACAAATGTTGTACAACTCTGCAAAAAATTATACTGTTCACAAAATCCTAAGCAAGGTCGCCATTTGTTACGACCGGGCACTCAGGTACACTAGGGCTCTTACACAGGACTCGAGTATGGCTCGCTGCCACAACGGAAACACACGATCCCAACCCCAGAGTACTGCCAGCCGAACAAAAAACGCCACTACCCTCCAGAGTTCTATCTGCTATAACGGGGTATACAAGAACTCGGTACTAGCGTTTCACACAACAGACTAATAACAAGACGGGAGTTATCTAGTCTGGTCAACAATCAAACAAAGAAGAAAGTACTACAACACTAAAGAATAGTGTTGGCCGAAGCCGAAGTAATCCACCCTTGAACTAAGAACTTAAGAAGTCCTCCACCCTCTACTTCGGATCGGCACTATTACGTTACGTTAAACAATAGTCCTCGAGCATCAAGCAAGGAATCTTCTGATAAGTTAGATGCTTCTCGAATACTCATAAGAAGTAAGTATCGGATTTTGAACAGCAATTTAATGAATAACTCACTGGTAATTAAAGGCTTTAAATTGACATAAGAAGAATTATAAGAATAAGCAATAGGATATGGCAAACATTAAGAAGAAGTACTCCGACAATGCACTGGCAATAGCCTACTAAGATTGTGCTCGTGGGCCACTAATCTCTGAAGTAGCTAAGCGTGCCACACATGAAATCAATAGTGCAGAAACAATAATATACATAAGGAGAAGCTTCAATACTATGCTGTATCTGCTGGTCGAGCAAAGTCTAGCTGGGATACATAAGGTTAAGAGACAATGGCTGAGCAAGCGGCTCGTAGCCTAGCGAGGTCCTTAAGACTGTGCGGCCAAATTAAGTTAATTGACGGGATGCTCTCTTGAGAGATCCAGATCACTAGTATCTGGTTCTCTCCTGGCGATCCTCTCAAAGTCAAGCAAATGAGATAACACAGTGTTGGGTGGCATAGGCAAAAGCCCTCACTCGCAACACAGTGCTAAACTCCCACGGTACACAGTCAGAAAGACCACCTAGGCGTTCCACGTCTCCGTTGCAATTGTACTGGTTCAACCGCAACCTAGTACTCATAGGAAATCACAACTCAGAAACCCTATCCCAGTCTAGCATTGCCTAAACCAGCAGAAAACAGGAACATGAATAATCGCACACAGGGAAATGCATATACGAGTGCAACAAACATCAATCAATCCTATTCTAGTTAACCCTTCCAAAAATAGGCTATCTAACAGGCACTTATCTCGTGAGAACTCAAGCGATAATACTTTGGCTGACTAAATCTGCACCAAAGGGGTCATTGAGGTTATAAAGGGTCGAGAAGGGAAGAAGATAGGCTGTTCAGAGAGTAGAGAAAGTTCACATCAGTCGGAAGAATATATATAGTTGCAAGGGATATAAGAAGTCGCTCTGCCTGATGAGTTCTGAAGAATGGTGGCAAGAACCTCTCTTTTTATACTCGGCCCTCTAGCGGCATATCTCAAACTACTTAAGGACCGCCCACTAGCAATCGTTACGTAATAATTCTCTCTCAATCTGGGATCGACAAAGGATTTCCCACGCACTGAGAGGGAGGAAGGAGGAGGAAGGAGGGGAGTTAGGCCTACCTGCCGCATGGCGCACTCACTGGGCCCCCCGTTACGCACTCTCTCTCCTCTCATCATTACCAATAAGTCCCACACACAACACTTATAACTAATGATATAAAATAGAACTCGTTGACTCAGATGAAAACAAAATACATATTTATAATACTTATAGTACAACGGCTCACATAAACTAAGTTAGGAAACTCTACACAGACTACAGCCAAAGTTCCTGCCCTGACGATCCTAGCGAGAGTGGGGCCTGACTGGGCGTTCTGTACAGCATGCTCATACTCGACATGCGTCACAACACGAAAATGGAACTTTGCAATAAGGGACCCAAATTCGGAAAACGAACCCCCAAGTTCGATCCTCGAAACTGCGAAAATGTTATATTTTCGCGGTTTCGAGGTTCGAAGTTGGGGGTTCGTTCTCCGATTTTGGGTCCCTTACTGCAATGTTTCATTTTTGTGTCAAGTCCAGATCTACTGTAGTCTATGATAGTACCTTTTACCTATTACTGGGGGTAAGGGAATAGAATATGCCCCACATGCCTCCTGCGTGTCGTAAGAGGCGACTAAAGAGGTGGGGGTCGGTGGGCTTGCGACCCCCCACCCGTGAAAAATACTTAAGCAACGAAGAACGAACGAACAGCCTCGGATGTGGACGGACCTTATGTTGATGAACCCCGACCGACTATGGACAATCTTAGAATAGCGACATGGAATGTGAGAGGCGTGAATAATGACACAAAAGAGAGAGAGGTCCTGGAAGTGTTAGTGAATGACAGGCTGGATGTATATGGAATGACTGAGACCAAATGGAGGGGTACAGATGTGAGAGAGTGGGAGTGTGGAATGGGTGTGCTGGAGTGAGTGAGGGAGCAGCGAGAGAAGGTGCATGTTTGTTTGTAAGTACAAAATGGAAGGAGCGTGTAAGAGAATATGGGTCTGTGGGTTCAAGGATTGTGTGGGTGAGAATGAAAGTAGGAATACAAACGTACAGTACGTGATTGTGTGTGTGTATGCTCCGACAGAGGATAAACTTGTAAGAGAGAAAGAGGAGTTCTGGGTGAATGTGGAGGCGTGCCTGGATAAGTTTGGCAAGAACGAAAGAATATTTCTGATTGGGGATATGAATGGGAAGGTGGGTGATAAGAAAGTTGATGGAGTGGTGGGAGAGTGGGGGGTACCATCAGAGGTGAATGGGAATGGTAGTGCACTTGTGGACGTATGTGTGGGGAGGAGGCTGTGGATAGCCAACATCTTCTTCCGACACAGAATGATATATAGGTACACATAGAAAGTGGTGTGGAGGAAGAAGGATAAGACAGTGGTGGAACGAAAGGCACCGATTGATTATATATGTGTGGATGAATGAATTAAGAAATCTGTGCTGGATGCTAGGGTGTATAGGGGTATTGGAGGGGGTCTGTCTGATCATTATGTAGTAGTAGCTAAAATTAGGATACAACAGAAGTGGGTGAGGAGAGCTGGAGGGAGGCGAGAGGAGGGAGGCGAGAGGAAGGTGGAATGGCGAGGAGGGTGGAGAGGCTACAGGAGGAGCAAATCAGGGAAGAGTACAGGAGAGCAGTAGAAAGACGACTAGTTAGGTTTGACCTGGAAGGTATGGAGGAAGTGGAGGAGATGAGCAAAGTGTTTAAGGAAGAGATCTGAGCAGCATTTGAGGAGGTGTGTAGAGTAAGGAGAAGAGGGAGGGGAGTGAAGGGTACAGCATGGTGGACAGAAGAGGTAAAAATAGCTGTGGAAGACAAGAAGAAAGTGTATAGAGAGTGGTTGGGTAGTAGAGGGAATGAAGATTTGGAGAGACAGAGACAATAATAATAATAATAATAATATTTATTCAGTTAGCAATTTACAGAGTTGGTACCACATAGTTTGTTACAAATATGACATGTACCAGCCTTGCATAATTCCAACTAAGGATAGCCCAATAAGGCCGTTAGGCGTATTTCCATTGGGGTCCTTGTGGGATTAGGTTAGCTGGGGAAAATGGGGAGGATAAAGAAATAGATACTTTAGAGAAAGTATTTCTAGGGGGTTATTTTAAGATACCTTACATCCTATAGTAAATATCAGTAATCCGTAATCAGTAATCATTTCAGTTTGGTTTGTCTATCTCTTATGTCGCATTTAGTAGTAGACATAAGCTTGGTGCTCCCTTCTCGCAGCTGTCCGGTTCAGGTGTTCCTTCAGGCTACGTCTGAAGGAATACAGTGTTCTCTTTTCACGGACTGACTGGGGTAGGTCGTTCCAGTCTTTGATGGCGGTGAAGAAGAATGTTTGCTTACCCTGTCCTTGGATTCTCGGGACCTTAAAATTAAACATCCTGTTTCTTGTATTATGTCCAGACGAGCAAGGTACGTGGAGAAAAAGAGAGTAGTGAAGTCAAATAAGAGAAGAGTAGATGAGGAATTTGGAAGGAATCTGAGTGTAAAATGGAGGGAGTGTAAGAAACTGTTCTGAAAAGAAGTCAAGAAAGTTAGGGAAGGTAGCAAGTTAAGGGTGTGAAAGATAAGAATGGGAGAGTGCTAGCCGAGAAGCAAGAGAGAGTCGAAAGATGGAGGGAGTACTTCAGCGAATTGCTAAATGTAAGGAATGAAGCGCCAGCAAACATAGTTAGATGGGGGATGGGAGGGAGAAGAAGAGAAGTAGTGGGGATCAGAAGGTCAGAAGTGTGTGAAGCCATGAAAAGAGTGAAGTTGGGGAAAGCACCAGGAACAGATGGAGTGTGTGGGGAAATGGTGGTGAGATAGTGATCGAATGGTTATGGAAAATGTGCAAACTAGCGTGGGAGAAGGGAGTGCACCTGATGACTGGAAGACAGGCATAATAGTCCCCCTATATAAGGGTAAAGGGGAAAGATGAGTGTGTGGTAACCACCAAGGAATATGTCTTCTAAGCATAGTAGGGAAGGTGCACAGTAGGGTAGTGATTGAGAAAGTGAGAGCGAGAATGGAGAAATGGATAGGTGACGAGCAGGGCGGTTTTAGGAAGGGAAGAGGATGTGTAGATCAGATTTTTACCCTGATTTGTGTTATGGAGAAATATCTGGAGAAGCAAGAAAAGGTGAATGTTGCCTTTATGGACTTGGAGAAGGCCTATGACAGAGTGGATAGAGAAGGTATGTGGAAAGTACTTAGAATATACGGAGTAGATGGCAGTTGCTGAAAGCAGTGAAGAGCATGTATGAGGGTGCAAAGGCGGCAGTACGTGTGGAGAATGAGCAGAGCGAGTTCTTTGACTTGAATGTTGGGTTGAAACAGGGGTGTGTGATGTCCCTGTGGTTGTTTACTGTATATATGGATGGAGTCATAAAAGAAATACAAGGAAGAGCAGTGGATGTTGGTGTATCGCTGATAAGGGAGGGAAATGAGTGGAAGCTACCTGTACTGCTGTTTGCTGATGTCACAGCTCTTATGAGCGATAATGAATGGGAGTTGCAGGGTTTGTTAATATCTTTGGAACAGTGTGCGAAAAACGGAATCTGAAGGTAAATGCGGGGAAGAGCAAGGTTATGGTCTTCGAAAGGGGTGAAGCCACAGAGTGTGAAGTGAAGTTGAAAGGTCAGGCTATGGAGATTGTCAGCTCATTTCAGTATCTGGGCAGTGTGTTGAGTAAAGATGGGACTATGGATGAAGAAGTGCGGGAGAGGGTGCAACAGGGGAAGAGGGTTGTAGGAACGCTAAAAGCAGTAACAAGAAATAGGGTGGTCAGTATGGAAGTGAAGAAGTCCTTGCATGACAGTGTGGTAATCCTGACACTGACTTACGGAAGCAATGCATGGACATTGGTAGAGAGACTCAGACCAAGAGTGAGAGGGGTGGAAATGAGTTCCTTAAGAAGTGCGTGCGGAGTTACATGGAGGGATAGACAGACGAATGAGGAAGTAAGAAGGAGGTGTGGTGTGGAGGTAGATGTGCTGGAAAGTGTGAAAAGGAACACCTTGAGATGGTTCGGCCATATGGAACGTATGGGAAGCGAAAGAATGACTACGAGGGTGTACGAGAGCGAGGTGGAAGGACAGAGAGGGAGAGGTGCACCGAAGGAGAGGTGGAAGGATGGAGTGAGGAAGTATATGGATGAAGGCGGTGCTGGTTGGGAGGAGCGGCGTCGACTGACTGGGGACAGAGGTGCATGGGGCGGTTCGTTCGTGGCCACCCCTTCGGGGATCACGGGGTCAGGCAATAGATAGATAGATATACCTATCACTGGGATGCTAACCTCAGACTTTTATGAGCGTACCAACAATAGGCAGAGTAAATGGCTATAATTTCAACTAAAACATTATATATTTGACAGTACTGTATAACGATCACTCCAATATATAATTGCCCCTAAATTGATATCCCTGTTGCCAACATAAATAACGTGGATAACCCATCATACTTTTCATATGCAATCATTATATTTACTCTGGTCACAATTACATTAACACTGTTATTAGTAATTAACATGAGTAACAAGACTACTGTATATTCCATGCAAGTCAATTTTACAAATAATATCCACCTCTCTGCCACCACCATATCAGGGAATTCTCCCTACCAATATAATGACACAAGTGCCCGTTAAAGCAGATTGGCGCCAGTTTCCCGCCTTCGGGCCCTTTAAATATCGACATTCTGGCTATATCTTCCATTATGTAGCTTTCCAAACGGAAAGAATATGCTGTATGTTGACATTTAATTTCTATGCCTACCATACATTCCTGCCATTGAATACAGTACCATACTATACTAAGTCATTAATAACTGTGGCCAACATAGATTAATAGT
This sequence comes from Lithodes maja, assembly GCA_037953745.1. Lineage (NCBI taxonomy): Eukaryota > Metazoa > Arthropoda > Malacostraca > Decapoda > Lithodidae > Lithodes > Lithodes maja. Next base: position 106,936 of record JBAKBP010003027.1, read on the forward strand.
TTTAATGGGGTTATTATCGTTGGGAAGAGAAGGGTGGCTGATTTACGACAATTCAGACTTTTGAGAATGATATGCGGCCATCAAAAAGTATCACCCAGACACCAGCATCCAACCAAGAAAAAAACCACGCCAGAATAGCCACCATCAAGTCTCCGGAAAGAACAGTCTTCCCTCCATACCTCCCCAAGCACCCTCGATGTACCGGGAGACCGGAAAAGTAGACACAACACCACAACATCTCTCCCCACGAAGCCCTCGGAATTTTTTACTAAAGACCGAGTTTTTTTTTTTTTTTTTTTTTTTTTTTCTATATTCCAACTACTCCCTCTCGGGCATAGGCTGATAGCCTTTACACTCTACCGCTGAACACGGAGAGGCCCGTGAGGTCTTGCTCCAGTCTAGGGAGTGAGACATGCGAAGCCTCACGGCTCGAAGCAATTCCATCTCTGAAGCTGCTCCGCCTCTGGGCTTCACAGTCTCATCCCCAAGGCTCGGACCCTCACTCTCAGAACGCCACCTATTGAGCAATTAACTCACTAGGCATTGCCCCCCTGTAGCATATTTTTGAATATGGGAATATTCATACAATGCTATTTAATCAGGGAACAATGAGGGTATTTTTTTGGCATTTCGGTGTGCTGTGGTAATGCACTGATACTCTAGGTACAGCACAAATTCCATCCCAATAATATCTTCCCATTGACATATTGGGATTCGAACCCGGGTCCATTGGATTACCAGTCCAGTGGCAAGACCACTCTGCCACACCTCCCCTAAGTGGTCACAATACACAGCCACCGACCCAACCTATAATACGAAAACCACCTTAACAACTTAGATGACCACGCTGCCCTCACACAAAGGGCAAAAGACATAGCTGAGAGGAAAGCCTCGACACGTGGGCCCACCAGCATCACTAGCTGACGCAATTGTCCTACCTAATCGTCACTCCAGTTGCAACCAGCCCAAGACCCCGACACAAGAACCTGCAGAAATATTCAAAGTAAAGAACACAACAGTTGTGCACCCCAAAGCACCTAAGAAAACACCACCAGTAGGTTCACCAACCAGAGATGTGCCCTTTCTGCCCGGAGATACCCCCGCCGCGACATCCCAGCCATCGACAAGCACTCAGCCTGCTGGCTAAATAACCATTATTTGGTCTCTACACAGAAAGTCCTAAGGTTGGAAAGGACAATACTAAGCCTAAGGTAGGAAAGGCCTGTCGTAATACCAACTGGGGATCTGAACACGTAACCTATAATGCTTGCAGTTCAGGTCGCAACTCAGTACACCCTTTTCATAAGCTCTAATGCTTGCCGTCGGTGTAAGGAATTACACTTAGACTGTGGTACCAGCTAGGGATCCGAACACGTAACCTATACCGGTAGTGCTTGCTGTTCAGGTCTTAACTCAGTACACCATCGCGTAACCTATAATGCTTGCCGTCGGTGCGTGGTTAAACCTAAGTTTAGCCTAGTATCACCCAGTGTTCCCAGTGAGACTCCGCTACCCTTGCTTGGTGCCGAGATCACTTGTAACACAGAATCTGTAGTAGAGACAACACCCATATTGTTAAGCAGACACTCCCCAGCCCCGACCTCCAGTACGAGAACCCCGGAGGAGCCGCCCAAGACCACCAGGCCCTGTTGTAAAGTCAGTAAAAATAGGTTAGCCTAAACTGAACAAGATGCGGAAATATACTTGAGCCGACCAGGCCAAGTGAGATATCTCTATTGGTCTAACTGGGTGAGTGACTGCCTCATAGCCCAAGGGTCCCGTCCAGGACATATTTTCAGTAGGCTATTTTTGCATCAAACGAAGTTTAGGTGTGTTGGTAAAATTGTCAAGATGGTTGAAAGTAAGATCGGAGCTCCATAACTCCTCTTTCGGGTATGGTGTAAAAACCTATTCCTACACTGTGAGGAAGGTCCTCAACCACAGAAGCCTATACGAACTCTTCGGCCCAGATCCGAGTCTGTAACGAGCGCCTGCCTAAATATGTCCAGCCGGATTCTCCAAGTCCTCAACAACGTCTCGTGTCGTCGAGAACCAGTGCTCTCCTGTCCCTAAATTTGAGTGTCTATTTTAGTGTGGTACAAAGTGTTATTTAGTGAGGCCTAGGCCTATATGTGTCGGAACAGTGTATTATTAACGTAGGTTAACCGAAGACGTCCTTTGCGTTTTCTCTTTTGGCTTGATCAACGTTCACCTCGCTTGTTGGGGAACACTTACACCTATCCTACACCTGGCTTTGTGTATACAGTACAGTAGATATTTTCTTGGGTCTGGGCTCCCGCGACCCCCAGAAGAGAAAATATAGCTATAACATCGCCAAATTATTGAACACATACACCCTAGGGAGGGGGCAGGGGATAGTTGTGGCGGTTTGGCTCCCGGAAACTGCTCCCCACGGTCGGCAGCCTGCTGTCCTCCACTGTCGGTGATCTTGTCCCCGGACGGGAGGGTCGGCAGCCATCCATGGTCGGCAGTTCCGGGAGGTGGTCCCACGGCGTAGACGCCGCCACTCCAGGACCCTTATGGAATACGCAAGCCCGGCCTGGGCTTCTAACCTAGCTGAAACACATCATAAGACCTTACAGACTATTCAAAATAAAGCCCTTAAAATCATCACAGGATGCACAGCTACTACACCCACAGATCACCTACATCAAGAAACCAAAGTCCTAAAAGTCAAAGATCATCTAGACATGAGAGGCACTCAATTCCTGGCAGCAGCCTCCACGAATCAACACCACCCACTACACTACATGGCAACACACCCACAGACACCAAGAAATATCAAAACAACACCCAGCACACGCTATCACACACAAACACTGTCTTCTCTCCCTCCCTGCCCACCCCAAACCAACTTCCGGAAGCACATCCATACTCATATCACTCGCCGTTCCATCCACTCACTCATAGACAACACGCAGCTGCAAGCACGACCTCCCGAAATCCATCCTTCTGAATCCTCCCTTCCTCGCGAGGACAGAGTCCACCTGGCCAGGCTGAGATGTGGACACCATCCAGCTCTTCTGAGCTATCAGAAGAGACTGGATGACTCCGTCGTCGACACCTGCCCGGGTTGTAACACAGCACCCCATACCATAAAACACATCATAGAAGACTGCATTTCACACAACCACTTACGCCAACAACACAATTTACACTATTTGAGAGCTCTGTGGGAGAGCCCGACCGTGGCCATGGCCTTCCTTAAGGACTCGGGGCTGTTCGGCCAGGCAGCTTAGGGAACAACAATACATACACCCTACATGTCATTTGAGAATTCCTGCCACATATCTGGGCTTACGCGTATCTTGTCATTTCGACTAAGGTGTATTGAGTGTATTTTCATTTATGAGTTAACTTTGAATTAATATTTTGAGCCAGCCTTTAGTTGAACTTCTTGTGATTAAACCTTTTGGGAAGCTACTAATTCTTCACTTAATACCTTTACAATCAACCTTGTTCTTATCTAAATTACTGGAATTGTAAGTGATAGTTAATTCACCGTATTTTGGACGTTTGTTATGTTTGAGGCATAGTTGCCTCCTATTTTACTAGTGCTTATTTACGAGTGTATGTTCTGCTACGACTTGGTGTGTACTTTATGTGATTGTGTAACTCTATATGCTGTGTGAATAAATCCATTGTACCCTCCATCGTGTTTCTGTTCTTTGCATGTCATCTATTTGGTCAAAATAGAGTTAAGGTCAGTCCTCTCCCACCTGAGAGTAACCTAATTTGAAGATCACTGCGTATTTCCCCAGAGTCGGGAAGCGCGACCAGAATATACCTCGCTCTTTAACCCTTCCTCCCCAGGTGTCATTTTAATATGACACCACGAAATAAGGGGAGGTGCCCGGGTGTCCTTTCAGGAGATAGTAAGCTTGAAAGCCTATTCAGCTTGGTCTGAACGCCGTGCGTCCGACGCATGTAAACAAAGCCGATCGTTGCGTCACCGCACCTCCGAAAACAAGAAGGAGAAGACTCGTTTGTTATTGTATGTCTGTATGTCGTTGTTTCAGTAGTGAAAAAATCGTCGTATTGCTAACATCGCCTGAAAATGCTCTCCACTAAAATCGTCATCACAACTGAACCAGTTGACTTAGAGAGCTCTACTGAACGCCAGTCTACAGATTGGAAACCGCACTACATTTATAGATGCGTGGGAGATTTCTAGCAGTTAAAATTAACCAAAATACGGTAGCCTAGGCCTAGACGTTTTTTGGCCAGATCGCCCAGGTAGCCCACCCTGTCCTTTGGAGATACAGCCCGGGCCAGGAGGGTTAACCTAAGACGTGCGCATGGGGGGTATGAGACACCACACTACTGTGCGCACGTATTTGAGCTGTTCCCATCACTAACATCGTTATTTTACCATAAATAGCATTAATACTTATCCATATGCGCCTATTATAGGTTGATTATAAAGGTATTAACCTGTTACAACAATAAAACAAGTGGAAACAGTGTTTGGATGGTCAAAATCGGCGATACAGGCCGGGAGTTACATAATGTATGGCTGAGGCAACCTCCCTGCCCTCCTCTCCTCCCCTTGTCTGGAGAGACACTGTTACGCAATAGTCTCTCTCTCGCTCTTTCCCACGCTTGGTAACAGTGATGACAACGCCCTGCTACCAACTCGCTAATGTTAGCACGAAAATAGACCACAGAATAAGGGAATAACAGGGAAAATAGGTGATAACTGAAGGAGGGGAGGAAAGTGGGGAAGGAGGGGAGGTGGAGGAGTGATATTTGGCATGGCCCAGGGGCAAAAAAAAAAAAAAAAAAAAAAAAAAAAAAAATTTGGGTGTTTTAACCCTTCAAACCCGGTTGGTACTCACGTGTACCATTATTTTTTGCCCCCAGGAACCCGGGTGGTACTACATAGTACCAGTGGTTGAAAGCCTGTGAGCTTCGTGTGCGAGGCGTCGGTCCGACGCCTCGGTCCGACGCATGTAAACAACAGCCGGCTGGACCGACGCTCCGCATCTCCGGCCACAAGAAGGAGAGCGTCGCTTGTTCGTGTGTGCCTGTATGTTGTTGTTCAGTATCGAAAAGTGGTGTAAAGTGGCTGGTTTGGCCATAAAGTTATCTCCAATGAAATCATCATCACAGCTCACCCAGTTGACTTAGAGAGCTCTACTTAATGCCATTCTACAGGTAAATAACACAGCTAGGCTTGGGGATGCGCGGGAATGCGGGAAGCAGTCTGATTAACGAATATACGGTAGCCTAGCCTAGACGTTTTTCGGCCAAAACACCCGGATTTCGAGGTATATATATATAATACATAGCCGGGGCCGGAGGGTTAAATGGATTTTTTTTCCCCCTGACTCTTAACCCTTCAACTCCGGCTGGTACACGTGTGTACCATTTTGTTTTGACCCGAGGAACCCGGGTGGTACAACATTGTACCATTGCTTGAAAGCCTGTGAGCTTGGTGTGCGAGGCGTCGGTCCGATGCATGTAAACAACAGCCGGCTGGACCGACGCCCCGCATCTCCGGCCACAAGAAGGAGAGCGTCGCTTGTTCGTGTGTGCCTGTATGTTGTTGTTAAGTGTCGAAAAGTAGTGTAAAGTGGCTGTTGTTGCCGTAAGTTATCTCCAATGAAATCATCATCACAACTGAACCAGTTGACTTAGAGAGCTCTACTTAATGCCATTCTACATGTAAATAACACAGCTACGCTTGGGGATGCGCAGGAATGCGGGAAGAAGTCAGAATAACAAAGATACGGTAGCCTAGCCTAGACGTTTTTCGGCCAAAACACCCGGGTCTCGGGGAATATTTATGTAATGCGTAGCCGAGGCTGGAGGGTTAAGAGTCTTCCCGCAGTCGCCCGGGGGAACTCTTAAGAGTCTCCCCGCAGTTCCCGGGTTAAAAATGTGGCATGACAGAACATTTTAAAACTCCATATCTGCTTTATACAGTATGGAAATTTCTTTGACTACCAAACAATATGGGTATTGGATATACTGTAGGTACAGTAGGGTCCCGCATAAAACGTGTTCGCATAAAACGAGTCTCGATTAAAACGACCGACCTAAAATATTAATATTTAATTTTCGATCAGAACGAATGTGATCACATAAAACGAGTCCGCCGCCAAAGTGGGGCAAATCCGAGGAGTTTTCATATAGAGCGCCGAAATATCGTACAAAACGTACGAAATATCGTTCGCTTTGTACGAAAAAAAATTCGCTTACAGTGAACATTGACGATATTGCGCCACCAAAATGCTGTGTTCACATAAAACGAAATCGCATAAAACGCCCTCGTTTATCGACCATAAACTCGTTTTATGTGAGACCCTACTGTACATATTATAATACAGGTATGCAAAATGCATGATTATAGAAAACACTAACAATATCTAGAGGTGTAATTAGTGTGGAAATGGATGCCTGATGAACGAGAAGAACCATATTGACTCTTTGTCGCTCACACCTACTTTACAACTCGAAAACACAGGATCTAGCTGTATTGTTGGTAGCGTCAATTGGATGAAGTTTGTGCTCCACTGAGGGGGCGTGTCATAGCTGTAAAGGTGACTGGTGCAGTGCATAGCTACTACAATTAACGTAGTAGGGTCTCACATAGAACGAGAAATTGGTCGATAAACGAGGTCGTTCTATGTGAATTCGTTCTATGTGAAACACGCACCTTATGGGAATAATTGATATTGGTCGATCGGTCCTCCCGTACGTAGCCTTACATTTATACTCATTCACACCCATGCATACCAAAACATATATAAATGATAAGTTATGCATAGAAATGATGAAATAGGTATATTGTTGCTTACCTTAAATCTAATAGGGATGGTATTTTGGTGGCCCAATATGGTCAATGTTCACTGAAAGCGTAAATTTCCGTCAGGAGCGTATGTGCGGGTTCGTCACTGAGGCAAAAAGATGGCGGACTGCCTCACTCTCCTCCCTCCCTGCACACATCCCACCACATCCCAAGCGTCTCGGATGACAGTGACGTCACAATGCGCAACCTACGTCCAGTCACCGGACGTTTTGTATGATATTTCGGCGCTCTATATGAGAACTCCTCGGATTTGCCCTACTTTGATGGCGAAATCGTTCTATGTGATCACATTCGTTCCTAACGAAAATTTTGGAACAATATTTTAGGTCGTTCGTTCTATAAGAGAATCGTTCTATGCGAACACGTTCTATGTGAGATCCTACTCCTTAACTCCAAAAAAACCTACTTACACATTCCTATTGTCATCAACTCTCGTAGCCAGACCAAAGTCCCCAATCTTCATCTGCATGTCTTCAGTAAGGAACATATTGCCGAGTTTGAGATCCCTGTGTATGACTTGCTGTTGGTGGACGTAGGCGACCCCTTCTGCCAGCTGCCGCATGTAGTACCTCACCTCAGCTTCTGTTAAAGTTCTTCGATGCTTCAGGACGTGTACCAAACTCTGTAGAGAAAGAAAATAGGAGTTTTAGCTACTTGCAAGGTGCTCAGTGAAAAGCTTATGTGAACTAAAGACAAATATGACTATCCTTTGCCCATGTGCACCCCCATGAAACTTTTGCAGAGAGCAAACTCAATGCTTTGCAGAATAAGTGCACTGAGTTAGAGCTATGGAGTTGATATATGGCAGGAATACCAAAGGATCTATAAAACAAAACTTTGCTAGGAACAATAATACAATACAATAGTATTACCACTATTAATGTAATGGCAGCATTTAATTATGCTTAGGGAAAACCAATCTGAGTTTAGCCTTTCGTCTGCCATCCACTTATATATACGTCGAGCTGGTTGAACGCAGACAATGCCAACGACGTATACTGTATATACGTAGGTAAGTAGGTAGGTAAGTACGAGAGAGGTGTGGTGTAGATGGAAAGTGTGAAAAGGAACACCTTGAGATGGTTCGGCCATGTGGAACGTATGGGAAGCGAGAGAATGACTGAATGAATGTACGAGAGTGAGGTGAAAGGATAGAGGGGTAGAGGTAGACTGAGTGAGAGGTGGAAGGATGGACTTAAGAAGTATACGAGTGAAGGCGGTGCTGGATGGGAGGAGGGGCATCGACTGACTGGGGACAGAGGTGCATGGGGCCATTTCCTTGGTGCTCACCCCTTCGGGGATCACGGCGTCCGGCAATAGATAGATAGAAAGAAGTAGGTAAGCTGGCATGGAAATAACAATCCCAAGGACTCCGGCTTCAGACTGCCCCGAAAGACCATTCCCAGCACCTTCTCCCAAAGGATTACAAGGGGTAAGATCCAGTGGCCCCTGTGTAGCCTATCCCACCAGAACCAGCCAGAGGGATGCACCCCATGCACATACACAGCACGGCTGGCCTGGTATTATACATCTAATGATATTTACACCCTACTGGAGCGCTACCACAGGGTTCGGGCCCGTATGCTGTTAGGCGGAGAGTGCCAGTCCGGGGAAACACTGTGTACTGTACTCTCTGGATCCCTTCAGCTCAGTCGGCCTCAAGGCACCAGATCCGGGTCTGGGGGAAGGGGGGGGGGGATATTAATTGCCAATGATCCGCCATTAGGCAACTTGGAATAGGGAACTATGAGGTCCTACCGCAACACTGACTTGCCATGTAAACACTGTTGCCGACTCTGGTGTGGCGCCAAAGCAGTGCCAGGTAAGACTAGTAGAGCCTTGTTGTTGTTGTTGTTGATGTTGAAGGGTATTGAAGCAATGAATCTTATGTTACCCCAACCAGGTGGAAATATTCACAGAGAGTTGTCAAAACTTCAGTGGCCTCCCAGGAAGGAGGCTCAAATGTCAGGGACCTAGGAGGGGCTGCAGAAGGGCAACAACACTCCCAGGACATGAGGATGGAAGGGAAGAAGAAGCGATGAACGATGACACCCGGCATGAAGAAGACACGTGGAGAAGTGAAGAAGCGAGGACGGAGGGGCCAACACCAGAAGCTGAAGGCGACCATGGCACCGACGGAGCGGGGCCCACCCAAGGGAACCCCGAAGAAAACCGAGGATTAGCCGATACCAGAGCCGACCGCCGTGGATGCCGCGGCCCTCTAACGGGCAGAGCCATGTGTCACAGGTCTAGGGAATCGCCGGCCACCACCAAACAGCAACGTTTGAAGAAGGCGCAGAGCGTAGTCAGTAGAGGCGGATGATCAGAGGATGATGAAGGCAGAGCAGGGTAGCATGGTGGAAGGGGATGAAGCCGGGGGGGAGAGGCCGCTGAACCACGACGCGGCAGACAATCTCCTATGGACGTCCAACCCCGACCGCGATCCAGCAGAGACTCCCTAGTAGAGCCTCCTGTGGCACCTATCCACTACTCACCATACCAAGACAGTGCCAATAACAAGGCTTTAATATATAGTATAGTAATGGCTGTTAGTCCATAACTCTAGCTCCATCCCCACTATTAGTCGCCTTATGCAACATGCAGTATGATGCGTGGGGTATATATTGTTTTCATCCACCATAGATGAAGGCCCCTTACCCCCTCGGGGGGAGGTTCAGAACGTAAAAAATAATAAAAACATAGATATCATCAAAACCAATTTAGCAGCACTTGAGCAGACCTCTGACTTACCCTGCCCGCTCCAAAGCCGAAATCGTAAGCCTACTGTAGTTTGAATCTACTTGTGACTCTCTATTTCGCTGACTTTTTCTGAGAAAGAGCTGCAACAGTGCATAGAGAAAAGTGTAAAATATATGTGTTTGTAAATATATTTTAGTGATGGGGGAATAACATTTGAAAAAACAAAAAATTACTATAGTAGTGTGAACAAGCTAATAACAAGTGTCACCCTACTTACTCTTTATAATCTCACGTACATAGTGTAGTGATAAGAGTGCAAAAGCAATCATTGGGATATAAAACAATTACTGTATAAACATGCATAGAAAACCCGAAAGCTTCATTAGTAATTACTCCAAAATAATATAATATGAGTCTCAGAAAAAACTTATAAGGATTGAGCACCAAGTTGCAGGCACTATTTAGAGATTTTTTTTTTTTTTTTTAGGATTAGGTAATTAGGGTAAGAACTTAAGGTTAGGATTAGGTAATTAAGGTAGGTAAGTAATAAGGGGCCAAAAATCATGAAAATAGGCACGATAAGTATTGTTTTATCTGTTTTTCTAAATTTCTTCTCATTCTGACTCCATTAACCCGTACTCTACCATAGGATACAGTAAAAAAAAGTCCCCTGCAGTCCCAAGCACTGTGGCCATAATGACAGGTGAGAACACCTATCCACCTCAAGAGATGAGAGAAGACTGGCTCTCTCATAACGAGAGCAGTGCTCAAACGGTCATGGTACCAGGTACAGGCTTGTACAGGCAGTTACAAGGAAAGTACATTACTGACGGCGACTCGATCACTTCAGTATTTAAACAACTATGTATATTGTAAGAACGATACTCAAACACACACACAATTTGTATATGAATATTTAGTTGTTTCACAAAGCCACCCCTTCGGGGATTATTTCGTCTGGCAACATAGATAGATAGGCAAATCCGTCACCCAAAACAGAGGGAAGGAGTGATGCAGCATTATAGAGTTATGTGATCAACAAGACACTTTTAATGTTGTAAAATTGTTACATTATCACTTTAATTATACAATAAAAGCATTTACTGACATTACTGTTAATTAGTATAATTATCGTGAGAGATGAGGGAGCTGGCTCAGCAGGTCACCATACCCAAAACTTCAGAGGAAGGCCACACATCTATCTATATCTATCTACTGATCTATCTTCCCATCTATATCCGTCTAACCATCCACACCTTTCCCTCCACCCAATACATACACATACATACTGTACAATAGCACAACAAATACTTGCCAAAACAGCCCCATCACGTCACCCCAGTGGCTGACGTTGGTATAACGCTAAAGGTAGGTTCACACATAGGCGAGTCGGAGCGCGAGGCCAACGCGAGTCACACTCGCCGCAAATCGCCGTTGATGGAGCCCGAACCCAACGTGAGTAGCAGCTGATGCGAGTAAACATGCATAGAACACGAATTTAACACGAGTTTACACGAATTTAACACGAGTTTATACGAGTTTACATGAGTTTACACGAGTATACGCGAGTTTACGCGAGTGTTGGCGAGTTTAACACGACCCCAACACGCACCGCCAAAATTTGAAAAATAACGGTCAAATTCCAGGGTACGAATAGTGCGAGTTTACAGGAGTCTACATGAGTGTCACAGGAGTTTACATGAGTTTACACGTGTTTACACGAGATGAACGCGAGTCTACAGGAAGTTAACAGGAGTGTATATTCTATTTAATTTATATCTTGTATTTATTTATATTTTATGTTGGATATCAATCTGTATATTATTATTTGTCATCATATAATTATCCTATGCATATATTCCACATCATTCTTATTATGTATGGGTAGGAGGGTGGTGGGAAGGTGGTTTGGGGGATGGTGTGGGGAAGGTAGAAGCGTAATTGACTCATGTTACAAATATGAAGCCGATTGGTAAGGTAGTTTCGCAACCACGGATTTTCCTTTTTTTCCTTATCTTCGTACGGGTACGCTGGAAGTGGGTGGTGGGAGGCGGTTGGGGGTGTGGTGGGGGGAAGGCAGAAGGGTAAGGGACTTGTCACACAAAATTAATATGGAACCGATTGGTGCAGTCGTTTCGCCGCCACAGATTTTCCTTTTTTTCCTTATCTTCGTACGGATACGCTGGAAGTGGGTGGTGGGAGGCGGTTGGGGGTATGGTGGGGGGAAGGCAGAAGGCTAAGGGACTTGTCACACAAATATGGAACCGATTGGTGCAGTCGTTTCGCTGCTACGATTTTTGTTGATAATATAAACAGACTCGTGTGACACTCATGTAGACTCGCGTGACACTCATGTAGACTCGCGATCATCAAATTTCTAAATAGTACAACGTGACTGTCACGCGAGTCTACATGAGTGTCACACGAGTCTACAGGAGTTTACGCGAGTCTACGCGAGTCTACGCGAGTCTACGCGAGTTGGCGTCCTACTCCCACTTGACTCTCCAATTTTTGTGTCATCACAAACATTTTGGCCGCGTTCGCGAGTCTACGCGGTCCACCGCGAGTCCACGCGAGTCTGTGTGAGTGTCGGCGAGTGTCGGCGAATTTGGGATAATCATTGGCGAGTGCAAAAATTTCATCACTCGCGTTGGAGTTGCGCTCCGACTCGCCTATGTGTGAACCTACCTTAACAGTGTCTCAGGTTTGCATAGTCCAATATATTTGTTTTTTCTATGTGAGTGAGGGAGGCAAAAGGCAGAACTGCCTGTATTGAGTGCCTCCCCCAGAGTTGAAAGAGTGACAGGGCCAAAATCAAGGGAAGTTCGAGCCAAAATGCCTGCAATTATTTTAAAATTGGACACACGGAGTTTGAAGCAATTTAAGTCATAAGAAGAGGGAAAGACCGATTTTGAGTTCTAGAGCTCAGCTGTTGAATAGAAAAAAGTCTGAGAGTAACGTTTCACTCTTGGGTCGGAGAGTTGCACAGAGTAAGGGTGGAACTGTGTTGCAAGACGGGTACCACGACATGGGCACGTGCCCTATGTCGAGGAGGTGGTATACGCTGGGAGAGCTCTGAGGAACACTGCTTATTATAGTAGGGATAGAATAGCGAGAGAGATGCAACATTACGGCGAAGAGAGAGAGATTGCAGAGAGTTGATGAGTGGACGGGAGTTAATGATATGAAAGGCCTTCCTTTCTACTTTGTCTAAGAGTGCAGTGTGAGAGGATCCTCCCCACACATGTGAACAATACTCAATACAAGGATGCACCATGCCCCTGTACAGAGCAAGAAACTGTGCAGGGGTAAAGAACCCCTTGAGGTGGTTGAGCACACCTAGCTTCTGGGAGGCTGCCTTAGCAAGACTGGTAATATGGTCCTTCAAAATGAGAGCAGAAGAAAGAGAGACACCAAGAATATTGAGAGAAGATGAAAGATTGATTTTTGTATTGTTAAAGTATAAGGGAAAATCCTCTGGGAGTTCCGGACGGGTAGTAAAATGGAGAAATTGAGTTTTGGAAGCATTAAAGGCAACAAGGTTTTCTCTGCCACAATTGGAAATAGTAGTTAGATCAGCGGATAAGTGTTGTATGGCTTCATTATGTTTGTTTTAGAGGGATTGCTGGCTGGGGCGTTTTGGAAAACTAATTGAGTAGTGTAAGGTAGAGTCGTCTGCGTATGATTGGATGGGACTGGAGGTACAGTTGAGAAGATCATTTATGAAAATTAGAAAGAGAATGGGAGACAGGACAGAGCCCTGAGGAACACCGGAGTTGATAGGATGAGGAAACGAGCGATGGCCGTCCACAACCGCAGCTATGGAACAGCCGGAAAGGATATTAGAGACAAAGGCACAGATGGAGGGATAGAAACCGAAGGAGGGTAGTTTAGAAATTAAAGATTTGTGCCAGACTCTATCGAAGGCCTTCGATATGTCTAGTGCAATAGAAAAGGACTCACCGAAGTCCCGAAAGGAGGATGACCAAGAGTTAGTAAGATATGAAAGAAGATCACCAGTAGAGCCACCCTTAACCCTTAATTGGCGGCGCACAACTTATGTTGTGTGAAATAAATATGGACTATGTGGCGGTTCACAACTTATGTCGAGCGCCATTTTCAGCACGTAATGTTGCCGAGAGAGAGAGCTGAGCGGTGGGACGAGCGTAGTAACCTTATAACGGTTCCACACCACCGCGGTGGACCTACTGATATGAATCCCACCCTTCCCTCCCCTCTCACACTCGCTACACAGGGAATTATGTAGGGAAATTACCTAATTACAGGGTTTTTGCACTCGTGTTGCACGATCGTTGCAAGAGAACCAGTGGTCGTACAAGGATGGTTCGGGTGTCATTGGAAAGCTCTGTTTATGCCCTTTCAGGGATAGATACTTGTTTTACGCTCTGGGTCTTATTTAGGCATGAAAATGATCACGTAAACAACCCTATTTAGGGTTAAAAAAAAACGCTGGGCGCTACGGTCAAATAGACCACCTAGCCCGCTAAATAAGGGTTAAGGAAGCCATACTGGCGATCTGAGAGTAGATTATGAGAAGAGAAATGCTTAAGAAATTTGGAAGCAAGAATAGTTTCAAAAACTTTAGAGATACATAAGATGAGAGCAATTGGACAATAGTTGGGATGGTTGAGAGCGGTCACACTTCTTTGGGACAGGTTGAATGAGAGCAAACTTCCAGCAAGAAGGGAAGACGTTCAAGGAGAGACAGAGACGAAAGAGTTTGCCTAGGCAGGGAGTCAGCACGGAAGCACAGTTCTTGAGTACAACAGGAGAAACGAACACCGTCCGGACCAAACGCCTTCTTAGTATTAAGCCCAGAGAGGGTAGAAAGTACATCTTTGGAAGAGATTAGAATATTAGGCATAAGTAGGAGAGATGGGAGTGGAGAGGGAGGAATAGCACCGGAATCATCCAATGTGGAGTTTCTAGGAAAAGTTTGAGCGAAGAGTTCAGCTTTGTCAGAGGAAGAAGTGATGGTTGTGCCATCTGAGTGCAAAAGGGGAGGGAAAGACGAGGAAGAAAAATTGTTGGGAAGTTTTTGGAAAATCTAGAGTTGGATAGTTCAGTGCATTTATTATTGATGAAAGAGTGCTTAGCAAGTCGAAGAACAGATTTGGCTTGATTCCGGGCAGAAACATAGGAAGAATGAGATTATTGAGTTTTAAGGCGTCGGCTCCATTTGAATGCTTCCTCCTTGTTGCGGACAGCAGTAGAACAAGCGTGAGTAAACCAAGATTTGTTTGCATTAGAATGAGAGAAAGAAAATTAAATACATGCTTCCATGCCCGAGAGGATTACCTCGGTAATGCGTTCAGCACTCTCCGAGGGTCCCCGGCCATGGAAGCAAAAGTCATTCCAAGGGAAATCAAAGAAGTACTGCCGAAGAGCCTCCCAGTCAGCAGCGCCAAAGTGCCACAAGTGCCGCCGGTTGGGAGGATCGGGTGGCCTTACCGGAGAGATAGGACAGGTGACAGATATTAGTTTTGGTCGGAGGAGCCCAAAGAAGAGAAAAGATTTATAGTATAAGCGGAAGGGTTAGAGGTTAAAAATAAGTAAAGAATATTGGGCCGATCTCCGAAGCGATCCGGGATATGGGTGGGTTACTGGACTAACTGCTCTAGGTCGTTTAGGATAGAAAAGATGTAGGCTTGTTCACCAAGTTGGTCAGTGGAAACAGAGGAGAGCCATTGGCGGTGGTGAACGTTGAAATCTCCTAAGATGGAGATTTCTGCGAAAGGAGAGATGGATAGAATGTGTTTCACTTTAGAAGTTAGATAATCAAA
Organism: Lithodes maja; assembly: GCA_037953745.1. NCBI lineage: Eukaryota > Metazoa > Arthropoda > Malacostraca > Decapoda > Lithodidae > Lithodes > Lithodes maja. The sequence goes on from JBAKBP010003027.1 coordinate 122,275, forward strand.
GAATTTTGGATAGTCAGTAGAATTAGGGGAGAGATAAACAGCATAAAAATATTTAGTTTGAGAGTGACAAGAAAGCTTTAGCCTGAGAGTTGAGAATTCAGAAGAATCTAAGTTGGGAAAAAGATTGTTGAGCAAGATTGTTGCATACATAGACCTTTGGCTCGAAACTGAGGATAGAGATAGTAGGAGGATACAGAGAAGGGTTTGCTGTCAGTAGTCCCCGACAACTGTGTCTCGGTGAGAAAGAGAAGATCAGGGGTGACAGAGAAGAGGTGGTGTTCCACAGAGTGGAAGGTAAAGGAGAGGCCACGAATGTTGCAGAAGTTAATAGTAAGAGTAGAAGATAGTGGTCCAGAGCATATGCAGCTTCATGACACATTTTTACATATTATTCTGATTAACAGTAATTACTTTATACAGATTAGGAAGGACATCATGTGGGAATAAAAGAAGTTAGTAATATCTCAATTATCCGTCTGGCTGGTCCACAACAGGACGACAAAATAATACGGTATACACTTTTTAAGGGATACAGATAGTGAACAAGTTGCTCTACGTATTTCATGCATACTTCGAATGAAATCCTCATTAATTATAAAGCTACAAGTCTAAATGTGTGAAGCTATAGATTTTGTCATCTTAAAAACTTTAATTGTCAAGTATAATTGCTATTTTTTCACAATAATCTTCTACAAATATGCACATTCAGGTATTAATGGTATGGACTAATGCTAATATTTACCAGCTACTTTCCTTGAAAATTTAAGATTTTTTGCTAAATGTGTGGGAATGTCATAGCTAGTCACCAAGTTTATTATTCCTGATTATTAATTAACCCTTTGACTCAAACGACTAATGGGCCTACTCGTCCTGGCTTTTGAAAAGTGTTTTAAAGCTTCCAGACCTATAGCAAACCACAGTCTAGCAAATAAGGTTTGGCTACTGATCGGCGGCAGTGCAAAATATTTCCTTTTCCTTCCATTTATATTAGTAAAAGCCATGGTGTTGATAAAGAGGATAATAAATGGTGTTGATAAAGAGGATAATAAATGGTACAGAAGGTGCAATAGGAGAAGAGAAGTGCGGTTTATATTAGTAAAAGCCATGGTGTTGATAAAGAGGATAATAAATGGTACAGAAGGTGCAATAGGAGAAGAGAAGTGCGGTTTATATTAGTAAAAGCCATGGTGTTGATAAAGAGGATAATAAATGGCACAGAAGGTGCAATAGGAGAAGAGAAGTGCGGTTTATATTAGTAAAAGCCATGGTGTTGATAAAGAGGATAATAAATGGTACAGAAGGTGCAATAGGAGAAGAGAAGTGCGGTTTATATTAGTAAAAGCCATGGTGTTGATAAAGAGGATAATAAATGGTACAGAAGGTGCAATAGGAGAAGAGAAGTGCGGTTTATATTAGTAAAAGCCATGGTGTTGATAAAGAGGATAATAAATGGCACAGAAGGTGCAATAGGAGAAGAGAAGTGCGGTTTATATTAGTAAAAGCCATGGTGTTGATAAAGAGGATAATAAATGGTACAGAAGGTGCAATAGGAGAAGAGAAGTGCGGTTTATATTAGTAAAAGCCATGGTGTTGATAAAGAGGATAATAAATGGCACAGAAGGTGCAATAGGAGAAGAGAAGTGCGGTTTATATTAGTAAAAGCCATGGTGTTGATAAAGAGGATAATAAATGGTACAGAAGGTGCAATAGGAGAAGAGAAGTGCGGTTTATATTAGTAAAAGCCATGGTGTTGATAAAGAGGATAATAAATGGTACAGAAGGTGCAATAGGAGAAGAGAAGTGCGGTTTATATTAGTAAAAGCCATGGTGTTGATAAAGAGGATAATAAATGGTACAGAAGGTGCAATAGGAGAAGAGAAGTGCGGTTTATATTAGTAAAAGCCATGGTGTTGATAAAGAGGATAATAAATGGTACAGAAGGTGCAATAGGAGAAGAGAAGTGCGGTTTTAGGAGGGGAAGAGCGTGTGTGGATCAGATTTTTGCAGTAAGACAGCTATGGCAGAAGTATTTAGAGAAAAGTAAAGAGATATTTTGGGCCTTTATGGATTTGGAAAAAGCGTATGATCATGTGGATTGAGAAGCAATGTGGAAGGTGCTAAGGATTTATGAAATTGGAGGAAATGTGTTAATGTGACGCAATATCAGTGGTATCTAGATGGCTAAATAACATGGAATTAAGTAACTCAATTATTACAAACAAATTGGAAGTCATCGTCAGTCGTGATATGAAACTAAAAAAACAATGCAACATTGTTTAAAATCAGAGTTTTTAGATAGATATCTAGAAGCGTGAATAACAAACGTAATTTTAAAATTTCACCCGTCCTTAGTAAGGCTTCACATGGATTATGTTTTTAATTTTGCTGTGCAGTGTCCATAGATTGATTGGAAGTGACGGTACAAAGAAGAATGGCAAAACAATCCAGAATAATAGAACATCAATAATGTTCTAACGCCTGACGACTAAGGCCAAATGACACGGAATTATAGCCAGAATGGGTTAGAACATTTAACAGAAGTAAAAGATTATTGAGGTACCGGGTAGTGAATATCATGAAATACATGATATGGTCAGTACAAAAGAAAGGGGACTTGGGAAAATATTAGGCTTGCATATTATTAGAAGTGTAGATTTTTTTTTTTTTTTTTTCTATGTGATTGAGGGAGGCAAAAGGCATAACTGCCTATAGCGAGTGCCTCCCCCATAGTTGAAAGAGTGACAGGGCCAAAATCAAGGGACGTTCGAGCCAAAATGCCTGGACACACGGAGTTTGAAGCAATTTAAGTCATAGGAAGAGGGAAAGACTGATTCTGGGAGAGAGTTCCAGAGCTCAGATGTTGAGTAGAAGAAAGTTTGAGAGTAACGTTTCACTCTTGGGTTGGAGAGTTGCACAGAGTAGGGGTGGGATTGAGTTGCAAGACGGGTACCACGTGCCCTACGTAAAGGAGGTGGTATGCACGGGGATAGCTCTGAGGAACACTGATTATTATAGTAGCGATAGAATAGCGAGAGAGATGCAACATTGCGGCGGAGAGAGAGAGATTGCAGAGAGTTGGTGAGTGGACGGGAGTTAATGATACGAAAGGCCTTCCTTTCAACTTTGTCTAGGAGAGCGGTGTGAGAGGAACCTCCCCACACATGTGAACAATACTCAATACAAGGGCGCACTATGCCCCTGTACAGAGCAAGAAGCTGTGCAGGGGAAAAGAACCCCCTAAGGCGGTTGAGCACACCCAGCTTCTGGGAGGCTGCCTTAGCAAGACTGGTAATATGGTCCTTCCAAATGAGAGCAGAAGAAAAAGAGACACCAAGAATATTGAGAGAAGATGAAGGGTTGATTTTTGTATTGTTGAAGAATAAGGGATAGTCCGCTGGGAGATCCTGACGGGTAGATAGATGGAGAAATTGGGTTTTGGAAGCATTAAAGTTAACAAGGTTTTCTCTGCCCCAATTGGAAATAGTATTTAGATCAGAATTTAAGAGTTCTACGTTTGTCGTTGAGGGATTGCTGGCTGGGGCGTTCTGAAAAACTAATGGAGTAGTGTAAGGTTGAGTCGTCTGCGTATGAATGGATGGGAATTAAGGTACAGTTAAGGAGATCATTTATAAAAATTAGAAAGAGAATAGGAGATAGGACAGAGCCCTGAGGAACACCAGAGTTTATAGGGTGAGGAAGTGAACAATGGCCGTCCACAACCGCAGCTATGGAACGGCCGGAAATGAAATTAGAGACAAAGGCACAGATGGAGGGATAGAAACCGAAGGAGGGTAGTTTAGAAATTAAAGATTTATGCCAGACTCTATCGAAGGCTTTCGATATGTCTAGTGCAATAGAAAAAGTCTCACCGAAGTCCCGAAAGGAGGATGACCAAGAGTTAGTAAGATATGAAAGAAGATCACCAGTAGAGCGACCCTTAAGGAAGCCATACTGGCGATCTGAGAGCAGATTATGAGAAGAGAAATGCTTAAGAAATTTGGAAGCAAGAATAGTTTCAAAAACTTTAGAAAGACAAGAGATAAGAGCAATTGGACGATAGTTGGAGGGTTGAGAGCGGTCACCCTTCTTTGGGACAGGTTGAATGTGAGCAAACTTCCAGCATGAAGGGAAGACGTTAGAGGATAGACAGAGACGAAAGAGTTTGCCTAGGCAGGGAGTCAGCACGGAAGCACAGTTTTTGAGAACAACAGGAGGAACACCGTCCGGACCGTACGCCTTATTAGTGTTAAGCCCAGAGAGGGTAGAAAGTACATCTTTAGAAGAGATTAGGATATTAGGCATAAATAAGAGAGAGGAGGGCGGAGAGGGAGGAATAGCACCGGAATCATCCAAGGTGGAGTTTCTAGCAAAAGTTTGAGCGAAGAGTTTAGCTTTGTCAGAGGAAGAAGTGATGGTTGTGCCATCAGAGTGGGAAAGGGGAGGGAAAGACGAGGAAGAGAAATTGTTGGAGAGGTTTTTGGCTAGATGCCAGAAAGCTTGGGAAGAGCTAGAGTTGGATAGTTCAGTGCATTTATTATTGATGAAAGAGTGTTTGGCAAGTCGAAGAACAGATTTGGCTTGATTCCGGGCAGAAACATATGAAGAATGAGAGTCTTGAGTTTTAAGGCGTCGGTACCGTTTGAATGCTTCCTCCTTATTGCGGACAGCAGTAGAACAGGCGTGAGTAAACCAAGATTTTTTAGCATTAGTCTGAGAGAAAGAGAATGGAATGTATGCTTCCATGCCCGATAGGATTACCTCGGTAATGCGTTCAGCACTCTCCGAGGGTAAGAGAGGATATGATACAGATGGTTTAGTTGTAAGTGGAATCCACAAAGACGATGTGGAAAACGGACTGCTGCTCCGTGATAAGCATGCAACAGTTTGGTAGATATGTGAAATAGGCTACCGATTGCTACAGTAGGATCAATAACGACAGAAAGCTTAGAAACATAATTAGATAGGCACATGGCTGTGATGTGCTGATTGTCAATGGGATCCGCCGTGAATGGGCCAGTCCATGGTATAAAGACTAATATTAGTCTTTATACCAGTCAGCCCATGGAATCAGTCCTCGGAAAAAATCCCTCTTTTATGATTTTTGTTTATGTTAATGTTTATGTAGGCCTAGTGGAATCAGGACTCGTATATGGCAGTTTATTCAGACTAGCCTTATACTATTATATTCAGAGTAGAAAAGATACTATTTTATTCAGAGTAGAAAGGGAATATGAAAGTCAAAGGGTAAATATGACATAGTATGTGTCCCTATAATTCCTACAGAACCTCCTTAAGTTGTATAAACCCTCTAATGAAAAGCCCGATTAAACTGCCAAAATTAGTCAATCCTAATGGGATTAATGAGTATATATTTATTGATTCTCATGATAAACTGGTCTCTCTATTCACCAATGATAGTTTAGGTAAGGTATTATTTATTATATTCGCAAACAAGTTATATGCATTCACTAAGGGGGGAGGGAAGTAATAGGAGCAGATATATCCTATATTGCACAGATAGTGAAGGGCGAGGTGGCTAGGATGAGTTACTAAACCGAACGTGGTTGTTTTTAGGTAAACAACCGATGGTATAGACAGGAGTGGTTAATGTGCATATTATATCAAGTCATGCTAGCTTAATAGTATTTGAACAATATAAGTAAGGAGTTAACTAGTAAGTTAGGGGTATTAGTGGATGAGTAATGAAATTAAGAAGTTATATAATGCTCGGTTAACATGAAATTAGCCAAGAGTGATATAATGGAAAGCATTACTCTGTATGATGACTATTCTATATATTTTATGCACAATATCAACTAGGACTAACTCCCATGCCGTGTGTTCCTAGGCCTCCAACAGCGTAGTCTTCGACCCATGCGTGGTTGAGCTGAAAGTTTTCTTGTCTGAGAAAACAACTCTTGGTTGGGATAGAGGTATCCTGACCAGGATTCGAACCCACTCACTCCAGGTATGTCTGGGAGAGTTGGGCACCGTAACCACTCGGCCATGAGCGGATAAAGGAAGCCACTTGTATTCATATTTGAAGAACCCCCGCCAACTCGGCTAAGTGATGCAATTTTAATCATCCTGGTACTATTATGGAACCTCTCTGACATTATCAAAACAACTCTTGCCTTATAGTCAATGCCCTGGTCAACAAATAGTCGAGCGAAATTAAGCCTAGTTTGTTTGTGCCTCTTGGTTAGCTTTGGCTTGACAGCTGGTGATCTATGTTTATATCCCATCTCCTTCAATATCTTGCGTATAGTTTCTGTAGAGCTTGAAATTGCAAATGTTGCTTATCTTCGTCGGCATTGGAGAATGGATGGTTATACATAATTATACTGTTTAATTTATTGGTCCTGTTATGACGTGGTTTTCCGCTTAGCTCCACTTCTATGTCGGTTTGTCAGTTGCCGTTCTTCCCACCTTTTTTTGCCACCGGTAAACGTTCCGACACCCCACTCTCGCTCATCCCAACCATACTACCGTGTTCAGCAACCTTAGCAGCCTCATGAGCCATGACTTGCTGATTTTTTTTTTTTTTTTTTTTTTTTTCTATATTCCAACTTACTTCCTCTCGGGCATAGGCTGAGAGCCTTAACATTCACCGCTTTACAATGAAGCCCGTGAGGACTTGTTCCAGTCTAGGGAGTGAGACATGTGAAGCACGTAGAGTACAACGAGCACCTGCCATCTTGCCTTCACATGAGGCACGGTGCTCACTCATGGCCCGAAACGACCCCATCTCTGAAGCCACCTCGTTCCCGTGCTTCACTGTCTCACTCCCTACACTCGGACTCTCACACACACAACGCCACCTGTTGAGCAGATAACTCACCAGGCATTGCACCCCTATAGCATATTTTGAGTATGGGAATATTCATACAGTGCTATTTAATCAGGGAACAATGAGGGTATTTTATTGACGTTTCGGTGGGCTTGTGGTAATGCACTGATACTAGGTACAGCACAAATTCCATCCCAATAATATCTTCCCATTGATACATCGGGATTTGAACCCGGGACCTTTGGATTACAAAGGAGTACAAAGGAGTACAAAGGAAATCAAGCAACAACAGATCTAGTGACCCTTCTAGGCTGCTTGTCCTCCAAAACACTGAGGATCAAGTGTCCAAACAGTGGTTTAGAGTGGGTAAGGGAACATTGGAAAGGGAACTACTGCCCTGCCACTAACGTGGCAGGACTAGGAAGTTAGTAGGGGACATATGGGTTAGTAACTGAGGGGAGGATAAAGTTATTCATTTACAAACGCAGTCAGTCGTGGGTTTGATGCGAGATATTTGTCTAGGCGGAATTTAAATGAATCAACGGTGCTGCAGTCTATAACGTCTCGGGGAAGCCCATTCCACAAGTTGACAACTCGATTGAAGAAGAAATTCTTAGATTCGTGCGAGTTAAAAGATTTACCAATAATTTTGCAACCGTTTCCCCGGGTGTAATTAGATTGGTCGATAGTGAAGTACTTACTACAGTTCATATTGTCGATGCCTTTGATGATTTTGAACACTTGAATTAAGTCGCCTCTTAATCTGCGCTGGGTTAAAGGAAATAGATTTAATTCTCTAAGACGCTCTTCGTATGGTTTGTTCTTTAGGCTAGGTATCATTTTGGTAACTCTACGTTGAACTCGTTCTAGCTTGTTTATATCTTTTTGGTAATAAGGGCACCAGGATTGAACGCAGTATTCCAGAAGAGGGCGGACTAAGGAATTGTAAAGGGTTAGGATAACTTCTTTGGATTTATGCTCAAATGACCTGCCTATAAAGCCAATTATTTTGTTTGCCTTCTTAACAACTTCTGAACATTGTTGACTCGGTTTTAGGTTACTCGATATTGTTACTCCCAGATCAGTTTCTCTGTTTACATTCTTAAGCTGAGTGCCATTCATCGAATAGTTTGCTTTCTCATTTAGGTATCCGACATGTAGTACTTTACATTTATCCGCATTGAAACTCATTTGCCAAATTTGGGCCCAACATGACAATTTATCTAGATTGTGTTGCATATCGTCAACTTGTTCTTTTGAGAGTACGCTATTTGCAATTTTTGTATCGTCAGCAAATTTTGAGATTGTGCAGGTGAGACCCTCATCTATGTCGTTGATGTAAATTAGAAAGAGAATTGGTCCTAGTACCGATCCCTGGGGTACCCCGCTACTTACATTGGTCCATTTAGATGCCTTACCGTTTATGACTACCCTTTGCTTTCTGTTGCTGAGCCAATTTTCTATCCATTTCAACACACCATCTTGTATTCCATGCGCTTTTAGTTTTAGCAGTAAACGTTTGTGGGGAACTTTGTCAAAGGCCTTTTGAAAATCAAGATATATAATATCTACAGCTTTACTCTCATCGTAGAGGTTGAGGATATCGTGGAAGAAGTCTAAGAGGTTTGTTAAACAGGAACGTTTTTTACGAAAGCCGTGTTGAGTATCTTTAAGTATGTTATTTTCCTCTAAGTGATTTACGAGTCTGTCTCTTATGACCGTTTCTAGCATTTTACATACAACTGAGGTTAAGCTAATTGGACGATAGTTACTGGGTAGGGATTTGCTGCCTTTTTTGAATATCGGTGTTACGTTGGCTAGCTTCCACTGATCAGGCATAGTTCCAGACTGCAAGGATTTATTGAATAGTAATGTCAGTGGTTTGGTGAGCTCATTCTTAGCTTCCTTTAGAACTCTAGGCGAGATTGTATCAGGTCCTGGCGTTTTATTTACCTTGAGTTTATCTAAACAATTCAATACTTCTCTCTCTGTAACGGTGATATTGCTTAGAACATCTGAATTATCAATCTGAATCGGCGATGGTGTAGGGATATCACTGAGGTCTTCTGTTGTAAAAACTGATGCAAAGAAGGTATTGAGGGCATTACTCATTTGTACTTCGTCTTTGGTGTATTCTCCTTTTTCATCGACTAACGGTCCAACAGTTGAAGTAACTACTTTTTTCTTTCTGATATAACTATAGAATTCTTTCGGGTTTGTTTTACTTTGATTCGCAATATGTAACTCTAAGGTCTTTTTACTTTGCTTAATTAACTTTTTGGCTTTGCGTCGTAGCTCTACAAATTTCACCCGTTCTTCGTCATTTTGTGAGGATTTTAATCTATCATTAGCAAATTTTTTAGCAAGCAGGCAGTTTGAAATATCTTTATTCCACCATTTGGGCTTATTATTATGGCCTGGACGCCGTATTTTCGATGGTATGCAGTCTTGCACTGCTTTTAGGTAAGTGGTTTCAAATAACTTCCAAGATGTATTTATGTCGTTATTGTTAATTAAAAAGCTCCAGTCAGTTTCTTTAAACATAGCTCTAAGTTTATGGAAGTTTGCTTTCTTGAAATTAGGGACTTTTTCGATGCTACTATTTGGTTCGTTACTAGTAAACTTTAAAGTGAAAGTTATCGTACGATGGTCGCTGTTGCTGAATTCATCACCAACATTCAAATTCTCTATCAATTCTTCTTTTGTTGCAAGTACAATGTCAAGAACGTTATTACCACGGGTCGGCGTTCGAACAAATTGATAAAGCGAACTCTCTTGCAAGTTCGTATACAAGTCATGTCCGGAGTGTGAAGTAAGAGTATCGCCCCACTTGGTCACAGGTAAATTAAAGTCGCCAAAAATTACGGTATCTTGAGAGTTACTTACATCTGCAATTTGTTCGTAAATTTCTCGGTCAGTTTGCACTGATTGAGCTGGAGGTCTGTATATTAACGCAAGTATTATTTTTGTACCTTTATTATTCTTTATTAGCACAAAAGATGTGTCGACGTTCACAATTTGAGGTTTTGACACGTGGGTCGGGTTAAGACTTTCTTTGATATAAAATAAAACGCTACCTCCATTTTTATTTATTCGGCTGTTCTCAAACATTACATAACCGGGAAGTGAATACTCTGCTAAAAAGTCTCTATCTTCTGTATTGAGCCAAGATTCTGTTATGCCAATCACATCATAATTTTCTGTAAACACTAGTTCCTCTAAATCTGAAAATTTATTGCGTATGCTACGAGCGTTTGCATAGAAAACCTTTAAAGTTGCGGTTTTAGAACTCGCAGAACGTTCTTTCATCGAATTTTTGGTTCTGGTCGGATCTACATTTACATTCATGGCTGTCCTCGGTCCTCGGTCGTTATCCCTGACGGTTTTGAATTTGGGTCGTGTTGGTGGAGCTTTATCCATTACCAGCCAGTGGCAAGACCACACCACACCACACACACCACACCACACCATCACTAGGTGTGATGTGGGCAAGAGAGTATTGAGGATTTTCTGATCACCTCAGTTTCCAATAATTACAGCTTCACGTTTTTTTATTTATTTATTTTTAACCGAAAAAAGTTCGACCTGGGAATATATTGCGTAAAGTGTTAATGCATGGTTGGAGTGGTTGTAGATATGCATGTAATCTGTAATCAGCCAATTGCCGATATCTGGATTTTGAGTGTTTGGTTGACCTGTACGGTACCCGTCCAGCTAGTAATAGACCACCAACAGTAAAAAAGACGTCGTAAGTGGCCTCTTATTCCAGAGGCCTATTTATACTGCTAGGTCTAGAGTGGCACATTGTGTAAGAAGAATTGCCAAAAATGTTTCTTTCCCGCCCGGGAATGGAACCAGTGTCCTTTTGGCTGTGAACCAAGTACACTAACCAATATGCTACGGATCACTGTGTGTGTGTGTGTGTGTGTGTGTGTGTGTGTGTGTGTGTGTGTGTGTAAAATTCTGTAAAATAGAACTTAAATTATATACCCGGTAAACTAAATAATGTTTAGTTATACTCCCATATATTTCCATAGTAGACATAATTTCATCGAAGTTAGATTCTAAAATCATGATACGGTAACGATAATTTTCTATATTCTAATAGTATCTCATAGAAACAGTAAGAACTTTAGCTGTATATTAACCCTTTGAATACCAGCGACGTCTTTTCAATTTTCTAGCTATATTTAAAAGATATTATGCAGCTTAGGAAGGATCTGTGGTAGTTAAAAGGGTTGGTTGAGATAGTTTGAAGCCTTATTATGGCTAGAGGTCTTTCCAAAGCTGAATAAAATCGCGTAATAGTTGCTAGAATAGGAAGAAAAGGATCGCGTCGCCGGTACAGTTGGTTAATACACGTTCTTACATTAATAATATTATCTGATACAGATGTTGCAAATAGAACTACTCGTATAACCCAGCACTGCAAGATGATGCAGATTATAACATACCTGTATTATCTAAAGAGTGTTAACCCCTAATTGAAGCTCTGATGCATTTTAGCACTTTATTTTGGCTATCATTAGAAGATTTTATGCAGCTTAGGAAGGATCTGTGGTTATTAAAAGGGTAAAGACTAGCTCGATCAACCCTCTGACTTCCATATACCCTTCGTAATCTGAATAAAATCATCTAATAATTACCATAAAACAGAACAGAAATGCGTATCTGATCTTGAAAGGGTTAATTAGATAAAAGAACACAATTATTTACACCTCATTGTTTTATCAAGGAAATCAGTGAAGAATGTGGGTTTATAACACTGAACCTTTGCCTTCCGTTTCTGTGTGTGTGTGTGTGCTAATTAATTTACAAATAGTGTAGCGGAAAATTGATTGATATTAACCTGAGAGAGAGAGAGAGAGAGAGAGAGAGAGAGAGAGAGAGAGAGAGAGAGAGAGAGAGAGAGAGAGAGAGAGAGAGAGAGAGAGAGAGAGAGAGAGAGAGAGAGAGAGACTTCTAATATGATACAAACAAAATAATGATAGCAATATTGTCCTACTGTATGTAGCGCCCAGCATTTGCGAGTACTGTGTCTGTGTGCCCTGGCTGTGGTAGCGCAGGTGGCGGTGGCGCCCATTTGGTGGCGCCTGCCACCGCGGGTCTCTGCTAGACACGGGCTTGGGACGGGAGTGCAAACTAGACAGGTGCCACGTACCTAATATTGTCGCAAAACTTAGTTGGGCTACTGTACATAGGAGAGTGAAACAACACGAACCCTTATCGGCCAGAGTGGAATGAAGGGTGCTATGCTGGTATGGACATATTGAACAAATGAAAAGGAGATAAAAGTTTTACAAAGAGAATAAATGAGCCAGAAACAAGGGGAAATAGATTGAGAGGAAGATCTCGGAGGAGATGGAGAGATGGTGTAATATAAGCGTTAGAAGATAGAGATATGACTGAAGAACAGGCAAGAGAATTGGTAATGAATAGGAATGAATGGAGAAGCTTGTGAATAGATGAGTGATAGCGAGGTCTAAGGAGAGGGAGTTGGGTGCCAGTTGGACATGATAATAGTCTGTCAGGCGCCTGGCCTGGGGACCCAGTCTATATTGTGAAGGGCCATGACTGGAAGTAAGGTAGGTGGGCATTGTGTGTGGTTCCGCTGCGTGTCTGCCTGCTGAGACCGGGGGAGTGCTAGTGATCCTTGGTCTCGGGTTTTCTCCTGGGCGACCTAGATGTGCGTGAGTTATATATTATTTTTATTTTTTATTTATATATTAATTTTGTTCTAATTATTTATTATTATTATTATTTTTGTTTTAATACCGGTATATTTTGCTGTTTCTGTTCCGGCTCTGTCTCGAATTGGCCACCCCCAGCTATGGGGTATGTGCCTGAGTATATAGGCTACATACAAAAGCAATAGACCATTCATTGTGTAGAGCAGTTTTCTACAAAGAGAGAAAACAATTGTGAAACACTAAGTTGTTGATGATCTAAAATGTAAAACTTTTGAGAAAAAAACCCAGCAAAATGTGAAATATCTTACCATATTATCCCAATTACTGTATGTATACCAGGTATATATAATATATATATATATATATATATATATATATATATATAGCTCAAACGTTTTCCATGGACACTACATAGAGAATCTAGACGTGATGTTATGATCTTTCTAATAGTAAACCCCTGGATGTCAAATAGTCTTAAAAGAAATTGCCAATAAACACTAAAGGGCCTATCCCACATAGGCGAATTTTGACGGCGAAGCCGTTACGAATGGTTAACCGACGTTAACACCTTATTGGCGGGCTAGGCGGTCTATTTGACCGTACCGCACAGCGTTTTTTTTTTACCCTAAATAGGGTTGTTTACGTGATAATTTTCATGCCTAAATAAGACCCAAAGCGTAAAACAAGTATCTATCCCTGAAAGGGCGTAAACAGAGCTTTCCAATGACACCCGAACCATCCTTGTACGACTACTGGTTCTCTTGCAACGATCGTGCAACACGAGTGCAAAAACCCTGAAATAAGGTAATTTCCTTACATAATTCCCTGTGTAGCGAGTGAGAAAGGGGGGAGGAAAGTAGAATACAGTTCAGTATGTCCACGGTGGTCGTGGGGAGCGGTCATAAGGTTACTACGCTCGTCCCACCGCTCAGATCTCTCTCTCAGCAACATTACGTGCTGAAAATGGCGCTCGACAGCTGTCGTGCACCGCCACTTAGTCCAAATTTATTTCACTCGACATATGTTGCGCACCGCCAGTTAAGGGTTAAAGGATTACTACACCAAGGTCCAAAATACAAGTAGTGTAGTATCATAGATATAAGTAGTATCTATAAATCTTGGTCTGTAGGCCTACCACTGTGGTCTGTACAGTCGTGAGCCATAATAAGGACACACCTATTGAAATCTTTGGACCTTTAATGCCAAGTTTTAAAGCATCTGGGAAATATTCGAAGATTGTATCATCTCCTTTGGCTTCAATACAGACTCAGCCAGACATACAGGAGAATAGAGACAATCCATCATAAGTTTGGTAGGCCTACTGTAAAATCTGAAAGCAAGGATAGGGGGGCAGGGAAAGTAGTGCAGACGGTGCGGAAGTTTGTCAAAGTGTTATAGCTAGAGTTGGGCTTCGACCAACGTACACAGACAATTAATTGAAAGTAATTGGAATGACTACTAGCATAGCTATTATAGGCCTACAGTAGGTGACGCTGTACTATTGTGTCACATGGTAGGATCGCTAGACGTTGAGGAAGTTAATAAAAGTACGGTAGTAGAGCTAGAGTTGGGGCTGAACCAAACGTGCATAAATAATTAAATGAACGTAAGCTATATTGGAAGGAATTATAACAGATATTGTAGATGACTAATGTACATCATGACACGATCGCTTTTCACAAGGCAATATTATCTCTAACATCAACATCACTAAGGTCGAGGAGTGACACTAGTGTTATTTACCCCACAAATACTATTTCCCCATGTTCTAAGTAGAAAATTTAATAGCCTATGTTTATATCAGCAGTACAAAGGCAGAAACTGCCTTAACCCGGAAGAAATTTGTTTTCCCTTCCGGCATCACGCAGGTCAATTAGCTAAAAGCCGGGGTTATTACACTAGCCTACTATTACAAGTATGGATGATGGATTTTTTTTGTTTTTATCAATGAGAGAAAAGGCAAAGCTGCCTGTAACAAGTGTCCCCCACAAGGTTGAAATAATGGTCTATCTATCTATATACTCAGGCCCAATCCCCACTTTTCCGGGGGGGGGGGGGGGGGGGGGGAAGAGGGGGGGGGGACACAAGACAGAGCAAGAATAGGGACAACAGAAAACAATGAACACAAAAACAAAATAAAAAAATCAAGGTATACATTAGAGGTAATTTAGGTGTGTGGGAAAGAAGTGTGGTGTGCTTGTAAAGTGTAGTGAAATGAATAGGTGTTTGTGAGAGTTAGCTGGATTAATAATTACTCTGTGTAGGTGAGGCACAACAGAAACAATGGGGGAAGCCAGTCAAATTAAATAGGAGTTCCAGCAACTTATCATATGCCTATGTACCGGTTAAACTGTATAACTGGTCACTGAAACAGCTGTTAGGTGTGAGAAGAACGACATCAAACCAGGAGCGCGTTCAAGAGCGCTAATTCTAGCTCACGGTTGGCGCTACAGTGCTCTTGAACGATATTGTGCGCGCATACGGTCGCTTACGGTCGCTCATTCACGTAAAAACATCGACTATTCATATCAGTATGTGTCATTATTTACTTTCAAACATTTACATAACATTTTCGATCAAAATATTGATACAAATATACAGCTTTATGTATCCGCATGTATTGAAGTGGCGGACGAAAATAACATATGCCAAATTTTATGAACGAATTTGCTTTCTTTCATATTTACTTTATTGTATAATGTAATACAAAAAATATGGTTACTAATAAATATTAATATGTATTTTAGGCAAACGAGACGCTATAATTTAATAGCCTAGCATGCTTTAGGCCTAATTACTTATGGACATTACAGGATAAATATCGTAGCAGTTGTCTATATGTAAAGAACGGTCATTGTTGTTGTTTTGAGCGTCAAACGAAGACGCTGGTATAAACGTAACCATGGCAACCACCCAGTTTGTTTATGTAGTGCGGAAGAGGCTTCGAAATCGTTACGGAAACTGTAGTGTCTGAAGTCTCGCTCTTGAACGCGCCCCAGGTTACCCGCCACTACCAGATTTGGTTAAATTTAAACAACATAAATTCTTATTTAACATGTGGTCTGAAAGAGAAAATATCACTGATGACCCATTATCATTTACAATTAAGCTTTTAAAGAATACAAATACACCAAATGGAAAATATATAAAACATATCAGAAAATCAAACAGTAGACGCGTTTTCCTTCACCAAAACTATCTCCGATAGACTGGAAAAAAGTTTCGTATTTCACCCTCAAGGGTGTCAAATGTCAATCAAAGTCAAACCTGCTCTTCCACTGGTTTGAGGAAGTGAATAAGAACTGGTTTGAAGCCAATCCGATTCGGGCTCTAAGTAGGCTATATATCTGTAAGCAAGTCATCATATTTCATTGGCGAGTGTAAAAAAAATCTATCTATCTAAATGTAGTCTTAAATTAGCCCAAACATACGCCAAAGTAAAATAATTCACGATCATTCGAAATTGGGCTTTTGTGTAGGCTATTTCCTCTTTAACATGTAAGTGTTTATACTTAGATAGTGCAAAATATACATATGTTCTAATATAGGTTATAACTAGGAACCCCAAAAGGTTCACCAAACCCAAATATACGAAGCATTTGTTGTCGTTCTAAAAAAAAAAAAAAAAAACAGCTTGCGTACGCTTGTACGATGTTCGGGAAAGGAATGCTTCCTTTATTAAACCCTTTAAGTAGCGTATTATGTGAATCTTGTTGAAACTAATGGAACTGAAATTGTATACATCGACTTCTAAACCAATCTGATGATATCTGAACTTTGAAATAATTGTTATAGTTTCGAAATCTGGCCTTGTTTATAATAACGGAATGAATAGTCTTGGGACGATGTTGCCAATGTAGCGGCTACCGCTAAATCCAGCGAATCACTTCTGTCACTTCCATCTAGCGACATCCAGATGTGATGAATTCTAGCGATATTCAAGTTAATTTCACCATGTTAAGGAATTGTAGAGATGTTTCGATTGCTAAAGATTAATCTAGATACTTCAACATATTTTGTTCTAGTGATATAGGTCTACAAGTTTTTAATGTCTGGGGACTACCTAGCGACTTTTCAATTCTATTCTAGCATACATTTGTGCTTTAGTTTATGTTGTAGGCTATTGTTTTCTAATTTTGCACTCTTTCTCCACAAGACTTCCTACATGGTATAGTGTAGGCTATTTGTTCTATTGATAATTGAATATTATATAGGGCTATTTTAAGTTAGCTGATAATTAGGAAGCAGTAATGCTGGATGATGAGAATACTGTATGTAAATATGTCTCGGATTTCACAAATAATTTTTGTCATTTTCTGCCAAAAGCCCAATGGCTAATCAGTGGTGGTGACGAAAAACGCAGTTAGTGACTCTGGATAACGCCATGGAGAGTATTCGTTCATCAGTTCTGCAGTCAGAATCTTCAAGGTGTGTAACATATAGAGATATTAACCCAGCTTGTTCCGTGCACATGCAGTCTCTACAAAGAAAAACACGCTGTTAATGAGTTTCATAGAATTTCGTTCACCCGTTTCCGAGTGTCAGGCGGTAGAGACTGATGATTGATCGCTGGAACAGGCGGGGTAGGGGTCGCCTACCACTTGAGGAACGTGTGTGTGTTTGTGGTCTCTTTCAAACTGAGAGACATGTCGTGCAAGATTGTCCACTCTCACAAAATATGAGACATTTATATCAATTTAACACTTGGAAGATTTATTTTCAATTTTGCTTCCCAAGATATAATGTGCGAAATAATCCATGAAATTCTCAAATTGTATACATAATTTAAAATAGAAAAAAGAAAAAACAAAAACAATAATAGGCCTATTATAGTACCGCACCAATGTAAATGTTTTCCAATTTTAAACCAAACTTTAAAAGAAAATTGTATGGACTAGTTTTTTTACAATAACAACAATAACCAATTTTGTTTCGTTGTTTTGTGCTATGCTAATTTTGTATTTTGTTTATATTGTAAGCTGTGGTCAATAAAAATAAATATCTAAAAAATATCTGTGTGTGTGTGTGTGTGTGTGTGTGTGTGTGTGTGTGTGTGTGTGTGTGTGTGTGCGCGCGCGCGCGTTAGTGTAGAGGGAAAAGGATATACACCCTTCTACAGTAGATTCGACTTCTCTAGGACGGTCATGTGGTGGGTAGGGAAGGAGGGGAATCAAATAGCTACAAGGTTTAGCGGCTCGCTGGTGTAGTTACTAGCGTAATGGACTTCCACCCAGGTCCCAGGATCGCGCCCACGATCGGCGCATTAAAAATAATTCACAAGCACTGAGTCGTTACCGTCCCTCATGAGCAAGGGGATGGGATAGTAGTACAGGACCCCAATGGAAATATGCCTAATCGGCCTTATTGGGCTATCCTTAGCTGGCTTAGCATACGCTAGCTTTAAGAACTATTATTATTATTATAACTTCCCAACAGTTTTGTCTCGGATGGCTCAAGATGTCCAATGGAGAAGAGCATTAACCCCTTCAGTATTCGAGTACTCTTTCCTTCCCTCTATTCTGTCTATTATTAGATTACTGTAGGCCTATTCACTTTAAGAATGCATTTTGAAAGTATGAGGGATAATTGCGATAGGCTTTACCCTCTTCATTCCCAGAGGACCTTTCAAAAACTGAGTAAAATATTGCTTAATGATAGAATAAAGTGAAAAGGCGTCCTCAAATACAGGAAGCATTAATCAACTCCAGGAACGTATGTCTCGTGCAGTGAAATGTTAGCATGAGTCTGGGTTATTTTTAAGCTAGCGAAATATTTACTGGTCTCTACCCTAATTATTCCACTTTTACAATATTTGTATAATAAAATGTGTTGTTAATTGTGAACACTTGGCTTAAATAAGATGCGGGCATAGTAATTTCTTATTTTTCTGACAATTATCGAGAAAACAGCTAGGCCTACTAATGGAGTAAATTTCTCGCCAGGTAAAAACAAAATTGAGTAAACCAAGGGGCTTTATGTTTCCAGCAAAGAAGATATGTGACCGATATATCTGAAGAATATGTGTGGTGAAGAAGAATGTATGCGCCTGTAGTGACATTCTAAAGAGGATACAACCACACCCACATTACAGAAGCATTTTGTTTTGGGAAGGAGGGGTATTAACTCTTTAAAATATAACCTACTATGACGCACTCCAACATTGTATTCTGGCTACTATGAGGTAATTTGATTAAGCTTGTGAAGGATCTGTGGTAGTAGAGTTAATTGGGATCAATCTTACCTCTTTGATTGCTAGAGGTCCTTCCTAATTTGCATAAAATCGTATACAGTTAGAACAAATAAAGGTGAAAAGACATAATGTTACTGAAAGGGTTAACAAACTATACCTTTCAAGCTAACCTGTCGGAGAAGCCCCTCCCCCATTCCTATCCTTGCAAAGGAAAGCGAATGATTAGTTGACCCCCAGCCAATCATTCGTTTGGATGTGCGTGTGTCGTGTGTGTGTATGAGTAATCAGTACTTAGAAACGATACTTTTCTTACAGATTAAACGTAGACTAGGTAATAGACGATACTGGTATTATTAAAGTTACAATACAAATAAACTTATATGAATAATGATGAGTAGACTATAAGACGAAATACGCATACTATTTTTTAACTTATTTTATATTTTAGGCGGTTTTTCGAATATTTTCCGAATTCGTTTGGATTGAATATATTCTTTGCAAGGATAGGAATGAATTGCAACCTATTGAAACCTATCTCCGACAGGTTAGCTTGAGAGATATATACAAAGGTTACTGGTTCTATCTGGGCTGCCTAAACACATAGTGTGGTGGAAAGGAGGGGCATTAATTTAGTGTCTGCAGTAGGTTAGAGTTTTGGCTGGTGATTATAGTTTGGTACGACATAATAACTGCCGTTCCTGTTATATTTCTACCCCCTTATCCCTTGCACATCATGCTGACCGAGAGTAGCCCTATGAGGTCTTTCAGCAAACTGAACTGATAAGAGAAATTACAACAACATACCTAAACAAAATCTGGTTACTTTACAGAAAAAGTTTTTCTAATCTTGAAAACTACCCGAAACACACTGTACAGTATATGGGTCGCTGTATCATATATTTTATCCAACTGTTCATGATATTGCAAATATTTACACTTTCTGTATAGACGACGGCTTCCTTCATTCTTTTTGGCTATCATTAATCGATTTTTATTAAGTTTAAAAATTATCTCTGGGATTCAAAGGGTAAATTGAGATATTGATTGCTATAAGCCTTTCAAGGTGAGTAAAAGCGATTAATGTTAACCCGAATATAGTGCAAAAAGCCTCATAATACTGACTGGATTTACTCTTTCAATCATATGACACCATATTTATTGTATTAGCTTTATAACCAATGTTATTTCAGCTTAGGAAGGACCTATAGGAGAGGAATATTTTAACACTTGCAACATCAACAACAACAAAAACAACAACTATTTTCAAGTTCCAGTCCCTCTACTTATAGATACAAATCGAGCATTGGTTGTATGTGAGAATATAAGCACATGACCAAGGGAACCCATGCACACGGGGAGGGGGTAGAGATCCAGTTTCGGAGGCTTTGTTAACTTTGCGGTTGATACGTGGAACATCTTGTATTGATCCAAATGTACAAGTACCACCATAACTCTCATCTGTTGTTTTATGTTTAATGGTGTGTGTTGTATGTTTGTTTGGTTGTATGTGGGTTTGCTTAAGTGTATGTGTGCATATTTTAGATCTATGTACGTTTGTTAAGGTGTATTGTTTGTATGCTTATTAGTTTGTGTATATACCTGTAATAACACAGATGTATAATATAGATAAACTTGTGTTAATGTGCATCAATACAGCATATATATGCAGACGAATGAATGTATCAAGTATAGCCAAATGATCATGTGTACTTGTGAATGTGTATAATAAACGTATGTGTATTATAAACGTATGTGTATAATAAACGTGATTAAATGTGATTGAAACATTATGTATAGTAGCTGAAGTCCCTGTGTAAATTCAATGTGGTGAGTGAGTGGGCGAGAATGATTGATAAGTGTGTGTGTGTGTGTTTTGTGTTGGGCGGGCGAGATAAGGGAGGTTTAGGTAAGAGGGGGGAGGTACCAGTATATTAACTTCAAAGAGGGGTGCGGGGAGGGGGGGGGGGCACGATTTGATTTTTTTATTTTGCAACGAGGGGCGAGTTTATTGAGCAGCGCCCCCCATCCTGTGAGGGGACAACCACTAGTAAGGCGATACATACTGCTCAAAGAGCCATTATTCCACTGAAACAACAGCATCGTCGTCTGGTTACATTCATATTTGTGTTTATAAACCAGGTTGGCATTATTCAGATGTGTTATTATAGTTTCCTCTTTTAATTGTCACATGGTCTGTATATACGTGTCTCATTTAAAAAAAAAAAGCAAGCAAGCTTGTAGTGACTGAATTATTAATTGACAGGTTGTAAATAATAGCACTACAGAACTAGTGCAATCGTATGAGGGAGACTATTCATATTTTCATTACATCAATGGTTATTGAGATCATAGTTAGCTGAATACAATTATTAAAAAAATAGGCAATGGTATAAATCAACATAATACATAATTTAATACAGGCGGACATAATCATGATCCGGTTCGTTGTGCACTGGGAGCTAAGGTGTCTTGAGATCGCCTCGTACCTATACACAACGAACGTATTATAGTCTGCATGGTTGGTATCTAATTGAATATACTTAGTGGGTATTTCAAGAATGTCAGGGGGTAAGGAAATGTGATTTGTATATTAGAAACGAGGGCGGGGGTTAATGGGAAGAAATAAGAGTAGGGTTGAGGACCTGGAAAAATAAATTCACGAGGATGATTAAACCACTTTGAAATTGTGTCATTAGCTACATTAAAATTATAATTTATTATTCAGGATGGTGGTGCAGGGCGGAGAGGGAAAATCAATGCATGAAAATCATAATTTACCTCTTTAATTTTAATACAGTTCGGCCGTGAGAACATCGATACATAGGATGCTTAAATAATTAATTGTACAGCGGTAGCCCTATTAAACAAAATATATTTAGCAAGGGACCGTGGGCAAAATGCGAACATCAATAAATTACCACCTTCATTATCGTCTAGGGGTAGCTATAACAGATAATAAGGGTATAGGAAAGCGTGAACACATTTGCACAATGGAAAAAACAAAACAAGAAAACATTGCAGAGGTTACATTCAAAGTACAAAACTATCACCTATCAAATGGAATATTTTCTGAGGGTTAATTCAAAGAAGTGCAGACAAAAACAAACAATAGGTCTGATCCTCACCAGGCTACTAGTCTCATCAAAACAAACAATAGGTCTCCTGATCCTCACCAGGCTACTAGTCTCATCAAAACAAACAATAGGTCTCCTGATCCTCACCAGGCTACTAGTCTCATCAAAACAAACAATAGGTCTCCTGATCCTCACCAGGCTACTAGTCTCATCAAAACAAACAATAGGTCTCCTGATCCTCACCAGGCTACTAGTCTCATCAAAACAAACAATAGGTCTCCTGATCCTCACCAGGCTACTAGTCTCATCAAAACAAACAATAGGTCTCCTGATCCTCACCAGGCTACTAGTCTCATCAAAACAAACAATAGGTCTCCTGATCCTCACCAGGCTACTAGTCTCATCAAAACAAACAATAGGTCTCCTGATCCTCACCAGGCTACTAGTCTCATCAAAACAAACAATAGGTCTCCTGATCCTCACCAGGCTACTAGTCTCATCAAAACGCTCACGAACTCTTTTCCACACAACTTTTATTGACAATTCTGGCTTAGCATCTTACGAGTCTAGTTTCCAATACCGATGCAAATGATTCCTGAAATATTGCCAGAAAACATTTAAGCCACAACAAATTTACGATGAAAACTCTCGTGCGAGTGATGACCCCTTAACTAACCTATGTGATGCAGAAAAAGTATATCGATGCAAGCAAGGAGGAAATTAGTAAGCAATAACTTGAGCAAAGAGGAGCTAGCTAGCTCTCCCTCTCTCTCTCTCTCTCACACACACTCACTCTCTCTCTCTCTCTCTCTCTCTGGTGATAGTGGGGTGATCGATACAAGATACCCCTACCAGCATCTCCTCCCCTCTTCACCCCCTAATTAAAACCACTCACTCCTTCTTCACACCCCTAAAGTACCCTCTCTACACTCATGGAAACTCTCTCACACACACTCTCTCTCTCTCTCTGGTGATAGCGGGGTGATCAATACAAGATACCCTACCAGCATCCCCTCCCCTCTTCACCCCCTAATTAAAACCACTCACTCCTTCTTCACACCCCTAAAGTACCCTCTCTACACTCATGGAAACTCTCTCACACACACACTCTCTCTCTCTCTCACACCACGAGGGATATTAACCCTCTCACATCCTTATGACGCAGAGGTTGCCAGATTAGCAATACAAAATAGATTACTCTCACTCTTATAATTACCTCTCCAAAATTAGTTTTCTGCCCACAGTTAACTCAAAGACAACTGCAGAGGTTGAAGTAAATAAACTAAAGGTTTATAAATACCCCTGACGGTAACAAAGACTTGAAAGTATCCCTAAAAGGCTCAAAATTGCGTCAAGGACGTGAGAGGGTTAATATACAACGGTACATGCACAAAGGGGATTCAGCATGACTACCTCATCCTCCCTCTATCTATCTATATATCTATCTTCTGTATCTGTTTGATATCTATCACGCTTAATTGTTTAAGCACTACAGCATATCGGCTGCTAATTGTTTAAGCACTACAGCATATCGGCTGCTAATTGTTTAAGCACTACAGCATATCGGCTGCTAATTGTTTAAGCACTACAGCATATCGGCTGCTAATTGTTTAAGCACTACAGCATATCGGCTGCTAATTGTTTAAGCACTACAGCATATCGGCTGCTAATTGTTTAAGCACTACAGCATATCGGCTGCTAATTGTTTAAGCACTACAGCATATCGGCTGCTAATTGTTTAAGCACTACAGCATATCGGCTGCTAATTGTTTAAGCACTACAGCATATCGGCTGCTAATTGTTTAAGCACTACAGCATATCGGCTGCTAATTGTTTAAGCACTACAGCATATCGGCTGCTAATTGTTTAAGCACTACAGCATATCGGCTGCTAATTGTTTAAGCACTACAGCATATCGGCTGCTAATTGTTTAAGCACTACAGCATATCGGCTGCTAATTGTTTAAGCACTACAGCATATCGGCTGCTAATTGTTTAAGCACTACAGCATATCGGCTGCTAATTGTTTAAGCACTACAGCATATCGGCTGCTAATTGTTTAAGCACTACAGCATATCGGCTGCTAATCAATGGAAAATGGCCATTATGGAATACACTATCTTGAAAGCAGCTTATAGTTCGTTTTCATAATATATTATATAGAATACGATTGTATAAACTGGCTACACCTTTCTAACCCGTGCTATTATGTTCTGCCAATGAGGAACTTTGGAACTGGGTGAAAGAATGGTAGTCTTGATATGAGGATATATTTCGACAGATTTACGGGTTCACTTTTTTCTTTAGTTCTATACCATTTTTATTCGAACTCTATATATTCTCAAATGAATATTGATATTCTCATAACACAAGTCTGAAAAGGATAATTACATTTGCAAGAAAATAACCTTATATGCCAATAATATATGAAACCTTTATGGTCCATTGTTTCATCCTGCTCCTTCATCCATTGATTCACAGCTATCGATACTTGGGTCATGATTGTGTTATGAGGAGGTGAATCATTTATATGTTTGAAAACAGACACAACAGATAATGATAATGACATTAAAAATAACAAGAAACTGTATTACATCATCAGACTGAGCCGGCAAGTTTTGTGACAGAGAAAGCTCCATCGGAAGTCCCCCATTGCCTACAACAGGGGTTGGCCAACTCTTAAAATATGTCCTTACCAATTGACTGGGGTTCAGAATGAATTCAGAACAAAATAGAATGGAAGTAGTAAATGTATTTAAGAAAGGAAGATTTGATGTTCTTGGTATATGTGACACAAAAATTAAAGGAAATGAAGAAGTAGAGTGGAAAGGTGTAAATGTGTAAGGACAGGAGTGGGTGTAAATGACAGGTAAGGAAGGAGTTGGTCTGCTAATGAATGAGGAATAGAGTCAAGCAATGAATGGGTATGAATATGTAAATACAAGGTGCACGTTTGTAAAGTTTAAGTTTGAAAAGGTGAAAGTAGTGGTTGTGGTAGCATATGAACCCTGTGAAGAATATAACAGGGATGTGAAAGACAGATTCTGGAACACACTGAATGAAGGGGTAGACAGAATGCCAGTGAGTTATACAATTATTGTTTTGGGTGACATAAATGGAAGAGTTGGCACTGGTCTGGAGAATGACATCATGGGTGGTTTTGGTGTACCAGGTGAAAATGGCAATGGAAAAAGACTGAAGGATATGTGAAATGAAAGAAATTTGTGCATATGCAATTATTTTTTTAAGCATAAAGATGTTCATAAGTATAGATGGTATAAAAGTGTTGAAAAACAGGATGATAGAAATTTGATTGATTATGTGTTGGTAGAAAGTGGAATGATTAGTAATGTAAGTGATACAAAAGCAGTGAGAGGTTTGAGTGGAAAACTGTCCTATCATATGATTGTGCTATGCAAGGTAAAGTTGAGAGGAGCGTAGAAGAAAGATAGAAGAAGCAACTGTAATGCTGAAAGAATAAAAATTTAAAAATTACAAATCAGGGTGTAGCAGAAGAATACAGGCACAGGGTGGAAAAACAATTAATGGCATGTGACATGGATGGTATGGAGATTGAAAGTGCATGGAAGATATATAAGGACTGCCTGGTGAAGAATGCCAAGAATGTATGTGGTGTGTGCAAGATCAGAAATGGAAGAAAGGGGACAACATAGGGGGATGAAGAAGTGAAAGGGGACAACATAGGGGGATGAAGAAGTGAAAGGGGACAACATAGGGGGATGAAGAAGTGAAAGGGGACAACATAGGGGGATGAAGAAGTGAAAGGGGACAACATAGGGGGATGAAGAAGTGAAAGGGGACAACATAGGGGGATGAAGAAGTGAAAGGGGACAACATAGGGGGATGAAGAAGTGAAAGGGGACAACATAGGGGGATGAAGAAGTGAAAGGGGACAACATAGGGGGATGAAGAAGTGAAAGAAGCTGTGAAAGATAAAAGTACATGACTTGTGTGGATGCAGAATAAGAACTGTGGAGAAGTAAGAGAGCAACACCAAAGTAAAGCAAGTACAAGGAGAGCAACACCAAAGTAAAGCAAGTACAAGGAGAGCAACACCAAAGTAAAGCAAGTACAAGGAGAGCAACACCAAAGTAAAGCAAGTACAAGGAGAGCAACACCAAAGTAAAGCAAGTACAAGGAGAGCAACACCAAAGTAAAGCAAGTACAAGGAGAGCAACACCAAAGTAAAGCAAGTACAAGGAGAGCAACACCAAAGTAAAGCAAGTACAAGGAGAGCAACACCAAAGTAAAGCAAGTACAAGGAGAGCAACACCAAAGTTAAGAGATTAGTTAAGGAAAAGAAAGAAAGTAAATGAGGATTTGGGAAAGAAAATTAATAAAAAATTTGCAGAGAATACGAAATTATTTAGGAAGGGAGTGCGTAAATGCAGAAGAAAATGTGGTCAGACATGTTTAAATGTGAAAGATGAAAGAGGAAATGTGATCACAGAATGTGATCACAGATGAAGAGCAAAAAGGGGAGAGATGGAAGGAGTATTTTGAAGGACTAATGAGTGGAAATGGAAACAGAGCAGTTGTCAATGATAGCGGTCTGTTAGATGTGCCACGTGAGAGACATGCAGAAAGAGGGAACATATCTAGAGTAGAAATAGTGAATGCAGTAAAGAAGTTGAAAAATGGAGAAGCTGCTGGTGTAGATGAAATACAATGTGAAATGGTAAGGAATGGAGGTGAAGTATCAATGGATTGGCTGTGACAACTATGTTCAAAACCTTGGACAAATAGAGTGGTGTCAGTGGACTGGAAGAGGGGAATGATAGTCCCGTTGTATAAAGATAAAGGTGAACGAAATTAATATAAGTGTTACAGAGGTATTAGTCTGTTGAATGTGGTTGGAAAGGTATATGCAAGAATAGTGATTGACAGAGTGAAAGAAATTACCGATGGCACATTAAGTGAGTGGTTTAGTGTGCAGGTCGGAATGAGACAAGGATGTGTTATGTCGCCCTTTTGTTAAATATTTACATGGATGGGGTAATGAGAGAAGTAAAGGACAGAACAAGAAGAGAGGGAGTAGAGATGGTGAGTGGTGGGAACAGAATGACTGTCACTAATGTGTTGTATGCAGATAACGCAGTGTTATGTGCCGAGGGCGAGAATGACCTGTGCCAGATGGTGGAGATATTTGTGTAAGTATGTGACAGACGAGGTCAGAAAGTACATGTTAATAAAAGCAAAGTAATGGTAGTAGAAAGAGAAGGAGACACTGTTGGTAATGTAAGGATTAATGGAGAACAGCTTGAACTAGTAGAAGAATTTATTAATCTGGGAGCCATGATTGAGAAAAGGGGGAAAAGCACAAGAGAAGTAGAAAACAGAGGAACACAATGAAGAAAGGTAGCTTGAGCAATGAAAGCCTTGTTTAGGAGCAGAAACTTGAGTATGGTAGCAGTGAGAGGATTACATGAAGGTGTGTTGGGGCCGACATTGATATATGGATGTGAAACTCTGGTAAAGTATAGTAATAAAATGTCATGAGTAAGAGCAGTTGAAATGGATTTGCTAAGAAATGTGTGTGGAGTTCAAAGAATAGACAAAGCAAGAAGTGTGAACATAAGGGAGGCATGTGGAGTTAAGAAGTCGGTAGAGCAAAAGGTTGAAGAGAGCATTCTCAAATGGTATGGTCACATGACACGACTGCCTGATGAAAGAATAGTTAAAAGGATCTATGTCAGTGAAGTGGAAGAAAGAAGAAAGCGTGGAAAGCCGAGAAGAAGACGGTATGATATGATGTCAGAATGTGTGTCAAAAGCGTGAGAAGGGAATGGTTGACGCAAAATAATTAGCAAATGACAGGAATGAATGGAGGAAGTTTGTTAGAGAAAGTACATGAGGGTCTCTGGACCCTTTTAGATTACAAACCTGGAAGTTCTTTATCCCAGATGTTGATGTGAAGTGACCTTGTCCGGAAGTATAACATCTGAGGTGAAGCCATTGATTTCGGGGCCTGATGAGTGATTGGTGCTTCTGAATGTTTGTGTGCTTGCTTTTTGTGGACGAACTGTTATGCATTCTTTTCCTGTCACATCTTTTTCCTTTCTAGAGTCTCTTGCTGATCCTTCCTACCCATTGTGTGAGCAAGGGCTGGCCAATGACTGACTGACCAAGTAAAATCTGTGTGGTGTGGTGTGGTCTCTCTCTCTCTCTCTCTCTCTCTCTCTCTCTCTCTCTCTCTCTCTCTCTCTCTCTCTCTCTCTCTGAGAGCATTACGCCGATATACAAGAAGGGTAGCAAGGCCAAAGCGAGTAATTACAGACCAATTAGCCTAACTTCAATTGTAGGAAAAATCATGGAAAAAATCATTAGAGATAAGATAGTAGATTACCTCGAATCAAACAACCTAATCAAAAATAGTCAACACGGCTTTAGATCAAATAAGTCATGCCTAACAAATTTGATTGAATTTTATAACAAACTATTCACATATAACGACATGACGAAATCACTAGATATAATCTTCTTGGACTTTCAAAAAGCTTTCGACAAGGTGCCTCACCGAAAACTATTGGCTAAACTGGAGAGGATAGGTATCAAAGGTGAAATTCATTCTTGGATACAAAATTGGCTTACAGACAGAAGACAGAGAGTGGTGATAAATGGAGTGGAATCGGAGTGGGAGCCTGTCACTAGTGGAGTTCCACAGGGTTCAGTCCTTGGACCGGTCCTGTTTCTCATTTACATTAACGATATCGATGTAGGGGTAAACAACACCATTTCCAAATTCGCCGACGATACAAAAATAGGAAATACAGTCCTGAACGAAGATGATAGAAATGCGTTGCAATCTGATTTAAACAAGATATCAGAGTGGTCGAAAAAATGGCAGATGCCCTTCAATGTCGATAAATGTCAGGTGCTGCAGGTTGGTAGCAGAAATATGAAATACAAATACGAAATGAATGGCAAACAAATAAAAACCGCAACGGTAGTAAAAGACCTAGGGGTACTAATATCTGAAAACCTAAAAACTTCCGACCAATGTATAGCAGCTGCAAATAAGGCAAACATAGCATTGGGCTTTATTAAACGAAAATTTACATATAAACATGAAAACGTAATAGTGCCACTGTTCAAAAGTATGGTGAGGCCCCACCTTGAATATGGTGTGCAGTTCTGGTCACCTTATCTGATCAAGGACATTGTAAGACTCAAGTCAGTACAGCGTAGAGCAACGAAGATGATACCCTCATTAAGAAATAAACCATATGAAGAAAGACTTAAACGATTGAACCTGTTCTCATTAAAAAAGAGGAGGTTGAGGGGTCAGCTTATTGAGTGCTTTAAGATACTAAAAGTTTTCGACAAAGTCGATGTAAATGCACTATTCACATTAAACAATACTAATCAAACTCGCGGAAATGGAATGAAATTAAAAACCAAAAAGGCAAACCTAGATGTCACAAAGAGTTTCTTCACCTACAGTGTGGCGACAGAGTGGAATAAACTACCAGCGAGAGTGGTGGAGAGCGACACAATAAACGCTTTCAAGGGAAGGCTTGACCTCTATCTGCAGAGGGCTGGGGTGATATGAAAAAAAACAAAAAACAAAAAAAAAATGTATGTATATGTATGTGTGTGCACTGTACAGTATGTATATATATATACTGTATATATATGTATGTATGTGTGTATATGTGTGTACCGGTGTATATATGTGTATGTATGTATGTATGTGTATATGTATGTATATGCATATGTATATGTGTATGTATGTGTATATGTATATGTATGTATATATATATGTATATGTATATGTTTGTATGTGTATGTGTGTATGTGTATATATATGCATATATGCATATATAGTTTGTAAGGCCAGACTGCCTAGTAAGGACCTTGAGGTCTGTGTGGTCTGTGTATCTATGTAGCTCTATGTAGCTATGTAGCTCTCTCTCTCTCTCTCTCTCGGAGAGAGCCTTCTGCTTTGCTGTCTTTACCTTCAACTTTGTAGCAAATCCCAAGTTAGAATTAAATTCGCACTGCCCAATAGGGACCGCAAGGTCTGTGTAGTCTCTCAGGCAGGACCACTGCGGTGAGGGTAGACTGGTAGCAAAGAGTTGAAGCATGATGATGTTTACAAACACCGCGGGGGGGTCGTCAGCTGGGAGGAACTACTTTTTAATACCCTTAGCTCCGCCCCCCTCCACTGCCCCACTTTAGGCCTAGGCACACGGAAGTAGGGGTGGAAGAACTTGTGACAATACCAATAACTTAACCTCTTCAATTCCAATGCCACAGTTTTTAATTTGTTATTATATAATCTTCCCTACGGTCTCTCAAAGGTGAAAACATACTCTTTACGTTACAACAATTATTTTTATGCGGACTATTTATTTATTTGTTTTCCCTACCAAAATGCGATTTTCAATCAATACCCAGCCCAAAACTTCGCAGTAAATAATTAAAATTACACTTGAGGAAATGGTTAGATGACCATTGCAAAGTATTTTCACTCGCACGAGTTTAGGCAAATATTGTTTTTGTTTTCAATCAAATTGAGTGCTATAGTATCCTGTCCAAACTTTCAAAATTGACTAGATGAACATCTCGCTCTTAACCTCCGATTAAATGCTTACAAACAAATAGCTTCCCTCCTGCTGTGTTTTCCGTTCTTTTGTTCAAATAGACTAGTATAGGTAGAATAGTTACAAGGAATCTCGTAAGGATCAATAAAATTGTTGTTGCCTGTTTTCCTTTGTATTCTCCTCTCCACCAAGGCTATCATGTGATAATACCAATCATTTAAGTTTTTCACTCAAAGGTTCTTTTTCATCATTCACATTTGTCCCCTATGGTAAACACATATAATCAAACTCAGTACTTACTTTATACAAATGTCTATTGGTCTAGACACGCGGAAGTTCGGGGAATAAAGCAAAATAAAAAATAATAATACATAAAGATTAAATATAAAAATAAAACAACTTGTGAAAATGCCAATTACATAAACTGTCCATTCCGATGACAGTATTTCAGTTATTCCTCCATTTTAACCCTACCGATTAACAACTTTTATTTAAATGCTCGTGATTGTATGTTATCCTAGCAGGTGGGAAAAGCAAGTATTTGTGGATTCTTCTAACGGGGAGAAACAAGGAGTTCTAATTTTGCTAGGACAAATCTGGTCTTTGTGGGTCTCGCTCCACAGGAAGAATTACAAGTAATTGGTATAAGACTACGACTAAACACAAGGATTCGAGTTATACAAATTAATAGTACAAAACAGTATTTTATTCACAGGAAAGAATAACACAATAAAAACATGCAGTATTAATATATTCAGGGTGGATGGGACTCGTTAGACTTGGTCGGCAGCCCATCTAGGGGAGACAACCTTATAAAAATCCGGGTGGTTGGGACTAGTCAGCCTTGGTTGACAACCTGTCTAGGGGAGTAAACCTTATACAAATCAATACTGCTTAGCTGTAAGGGCCAAGCAGGTTAGTGGATGGACTAGCCGCCCACCACTATAGAAAAATAGTGCTATAAAGATACATAGAAGGCCTCGGAGTCGGACGGACCCTAAATTGAGTGGTTAATCCCGCAAGTCCTTAAGTAAACTGGCATGGGTTGTCCCTCTTACAGGGGATAGGTCCGCTTGGGGTCATTTTGTGTATGGCCACCCCCATTAAGGGGAGTATGGCATCTGGCAATAGATACATAGATAGATTAATATACAATAATACACAACTAGCAGAATAATATATATGAGTTGTGAGGTATATCTGGAGCCTATTATAATTAGGCAGGATAGTGAATGTGTTGCGTTACCTGGAGGGCTATATGCAACTCTGTGAAAAAGAGACAGATTTACACTTATTCAAGCCTGGTGTCGGGGGCGGGGAAACAGAACTTCTGGTATCTTGACGAGTTGGGGTGGCATCACAGACGGGCTTCTCGCTGCGTGCAGGAACCTGGTGTCTTCTTTCTTCTCTGCCCTTAGACTTGAAGGGGAAAGGTATCGAACCGCAATCCCAAGGTCTCGCACCACTCCTAACAGCAGGCACTGTAGAGGTGATTCTCAGGAATGAGAGGTACCGGTAGTAGTAGTAGTAGTTCCCTAGGTGCCTGGCCGAACAGCCCCGAGCTCCTAAGGAAGGCCACGGCCGAGACTGAGTTATCCCACAAAGTTCTCAAAGAGTGTGTGTTTTGTTGTAAGTGGTTGTGTGTTATGCAGTCTTCCCTAATGTGTTTGATAATGTGCGGTGTTGTGTTACAACCAGGACAGGTGTCCTGGACAGCCTCTTCTGATAACTCAGAAGAGCTGGATGGTGCCCACATCGCAGCCTAGCCAGGTGGACTCTATCCTCACGGGAAAGGAGGGTTCTGAGGGATGGACTTCAGGGGGCCGAGCATGTAGCTGAGTGTTGTCTTTGAGTGACTGGATGGATGGTGGGTGATTTGAGAATGGATATGCTTCTGGAGACTGGCTTGGGGTGGGCAAAGAGGGAGTGAAGACAGTATTTGTGTATGATATAGAGGGCTAGGTTTTGCTTTGATGTTTCTTGGTGTGTGTCGATAATCTGCAATGTAGTGTAGTGGATGATGTTTGTTTGTGGAGGCTGCAGCGAGAAATTGTGTGCCTCTCATATCTATCAAGGTGATCCTTGATTCTCAGGACTTTGGTTTCCTAGTTGTTGTTGTTGTTATTCCCTAAGCTGCCTGGCCGAACAGCCCCGAGTCCCTGAGGAAGGCCATGGCCACGATCAGGCTTTCCCACAGAGCTCTCATTGAGTGTAGATTGTGTTGTTGGCGTAAGTGGTTGTGTGAAATGCAGTCTTCTATGATGTGTTTAATGGTATGGGGTGCTGCGTTACATCCCGGGCAGGTGTCGACGACGGAGTTATCCAGTCTCTTCTGATAGTTCAGAAGAGCTGGATGGTGTCCGCATCTCAGCCTGGCCAGGTGGACTCTGTCCTCGCGAGGAAGGCAGGATTCGGAAGGATGGATTTCGGAAGGTCGTGCTTGCAGCTGCGTTTTGTCTATGAGTGAGTGGATGGATCGGCGAGAGATATGAGTATGGATGTGCTTCTGGAAGTTGGTTTGAGGTGGGCAGGGAGGGAGAGAGGACAGCATTTGTGTGTGATATCATGTGCTGGGTGTTGTTTTGATATTTCTTGGTGTCTGTGGGTGTGTTGCCATGTAGTGTAGTGGGTGGTTTTGGTTCGTGGAGGCTGCTGCCAGGAATTGAGTGCCTCTCATGTCCAGATGGTCTTTGACTTTGAGGATTTTGGTTTTTGATGTAGGTGATCTGTGGGTGTAGTAGCTGTGCAGCCTGTAATGATTTTTAGGGCTTTGTTTTGAATAGTCTGTAAGGTCTTATGATGTGTTTCAGCTAGGTTAGAAGCCCAGGCTGGGCTTGCGTATTCCATCACTGATCTTATGTAATGTTTATAAACTGTGGTGGTGGTTTCATTGTTGTGACCAAATTTTGTGTGAGCAAGTGACCTGAGGGCGTTAAGTCTGAGTGTCAGTTTCTTTTTTGTGTTTGTGGTTTCCTAGTGTAGGTGGTCTGTAGGTGTGGTAGCTGTGCATTCAGTGATGCACAGGGCTTTGATCTGTATGGTCTGTAGGGTGCTGTGATGAGTTTCAGAGAGGTTAGAGGCCCAAGCAGGGCTAGCATATTCCATCACTGAATGTATATATTGTTTGTATACTGTGGTGGTAGTTTCTTTGTTATGTCCAAATGTTGCGTAGGCAAGTGACTTGAGGGCGTTTAGTCTTGTTGTTAGTTTGTTTTTGATGCTTGTAATATGTTGTTTAAATGACATTGATGTATCGTTACACCAAGGTGTGCGTGAGTGCGTGCGTGCGTGCGTGCGTGTGTGTGTGTGATGGGGATGTTGCTTAACCCCTCCGACCCCATGGAGGCACGTTATGCGTTGCCTATGTAAGTAACCCACAGTACCAGCAATGCAACGTGTGTGACCACCTTAATTACTCTTGTCCTATGGCACCTAGAGGGTTCAGATTTGTATGGGAACTACTTTAGTATCCTACGGAATAATACTGATGGTTGGCAACCCCCGAAGTCCAGCCGCGTGCGTGTGGGCGCGCTCATGAATGATAGGCCTGTAAATCACCCAATGATAATGGTGACTTCCCCCCGCCCCCCAGGACCCCCAAATGACCTAGGTGAGCGGATATGCATGTTGTTTTTCCTTCATTACTAACCCATCCCATGTGTTTTCACCTAAAAAAGAAAAATTTGAAAAGTGGCTGGTCCTGGAGTGTCATTTATTATTATATCGCTTGGGGTCCAGGGGGTTAAGGTGAGGTGAGGGATATGACTATGTTCTACTGTCCAGTTTGTGAGAAGGTCGCTGTAGATTTGGCTGGGGCTAGTTTGAGTCTGTTTGCGGTGAACCAGTCGTGTAGTGTGTTGAGTTACGGTCGGAGGAGTTGTGCGGCGGTGTTTGCACCTCTATGTGTACATGTGAGTGTTATGTCGTCTGTATAAGAGGCTGTGTGTATCTGGGGTGTGTGGGGTATGAGTAGGCCGTGCATGTATAGATTGAAAAGTGTTGGTGACAAGACTGACCCCTGAGTGACTCCGTTTGTAAAATTTCTGATGTTCGAAAACTGGCCAGCAAATCTTACATGGGAACATCTGCCTGCTAGATAGTTGGCCAGGCATCTTTTTGTTTTATTGTGCATGTTTGTGTTGAGAATTTTGTTTGCAAGGTTGTGGTGGGGAATGGCAACAAAAGGTTACACTGGTTAGTTGCACAAGTAACTATTCTAGCATCGAGCATAGAATTTACCCTATCAACAGACTTAGGAGGAGACCTAGTTTTAAACTTAGGCTTGGATCCAGCCGAGTGACCTGGAGGACGAGCATTGAGCCTCATGTGGGAGAAGGGCTTATCTAATCTTTCATGCCATAGTCACGGCTCTTACTGGTAGGTCGGGATCTTCTCCTCCTAGAGCAGCAAGGGCATTAATGGTTTCCCTTTTTCTCTGTTGGTCCTGATGATAGAGCACCTACATGTGAAGAGGGGGTTTGACCAGAATTCTACTGGCAGGACCTGCTCCCTAAGTAAGGCTCGTGGGTGGTTCATACGTCCTTTTACGCTCTCGCTCTTGTTGGTGGTGCTATTACTCATGATGGCTGCTGTTGTTATGGTAGTTATAGGGGTTGCTTCTATTGCAGCAAATTTAACAGTGGGCATAACAGTTCTATATGTAAATACAACAGAAACACAAGGTGAGTTATACAATAGATACTGAACAAAACAACACTTTATACACAAAAATAAGGTCTCACACAACAAAAGTGTTACGCTATAATTAAATTAAGAATACAGATATAGAATACAATACAGATACAGAATACAATAAAAGGGTATCAAGTTTGCTTGAGTTACAGCTGTAATTAGGTATGCGCTTGAATGAGAGTTAAAAATATGCCCTAAATATAGCGTCATGATATTTATGGAATCAAACATTCTTGTAGGTTCTTACTCAATCAAAGTTTACTTATACACACAATGATGTTAATACTATATTTACATACAATTAAAATACATGGAAAATGGTACTGTACTTGGAATTACTTGATGTTGAAATCGGCATTAATTTCCGTATTTTTCAAAAGTTTGCAAATAGTTTTAGTTACGAACCTCAAAATTTTGTTATTGGTATATTTAGCTAAAAAAAAATAAAAGAATGAGCGATGCTGACTACTAGATATTGAATGTGTAAGATAGGCCTAATTGTGGGAAGCCCTTGGATAATTAGTGGTCTGGTCAGCTCCGTCTCCTTGCGCACATGCAATTCATAGATGTGCATATATTATATTTCAGCTTTCCAATGGTAAATAGGATGAGAGGAAGAATTAACTTCATAACATAATTTTTCGGCGAGTAAGGGGAGGCTTTCCTTACACCCCCAATTCACCCTGTATAAGAGATTTTGTTTCTGGCATTATACCATCTTAATACCAGTGGAAATACTAAGACTCGCTGAACAAAAATCAGCTCTCTATTAGCGCGCGCGCGAGCGCGAATTTCATTGCACTATATGATAAACCTAATGAGTCATTGAAAATTGTTCAAATTTCCCGCAATTTTTTTCTGGCGTATCCTACAAGCATCCCCTATAACGGTGCGTTCTCGTTTTCCCATATTGAATAATAGAAGGTGCTGAAAAAAATATATAATATTTATATTTTTTGGGTAGCACAAATTTCAACATGAAAAAGGTCGAATCTTGGAAAATATCGGAGATGCGGCCATTATCTAAACGCTCTGCCGTTGCTATATAGTCTATATAGTGTGTAGAAGGGGAACGAAGCAGAGCAATATACAAAAATGTAGTTTCACTTGGGAGTTGCCAATATATGATCTCTGGAAATCGCAAAACTATTATAATCATAGCTTTATTCCCATAATTTTGGGGAACATAGCTTAGTTTCTCCTACCAGAGACGTTTTCTATTAGTAAGCTGTTAGAGAGAACTGAGATGTATGGGATACTAATGTATAAATCTTGTATTCTGGCATCACACAGACTAATTCCCAAGCATTTTTATATAAATCCATGATATTGGGGGCCACGGGGAGGGGGAGGGGGGGGGGGCTAGGGATGTCATATGGGTGTTTATGCCCTCATATGATAGTTTCTATTGTTTACAGAAGCCTTTTGGACAAAAAAAAACAAAATTGGGCTGAAGGGGAAAAATTTCGTTGATTGGGGGGTGAGGGTGAACCCCCGTTCGGGGGGTTTATGGATGCGATGTTTTTTTTTTGCCCTCCTATGCTATTTTCCTATGTTGAAAGAAGCATTTTAGAAGAAGAAAAACAAATGTGAAATTTTGACTGAATTGGGGGTGTAAGGTTTAGCCTCCCCTTAGCCAGCGTGAATCAATCGAATCACAGTGACACTTTTGCCAGATACAAATTAACCCTCACTATCATATATCATAATGGATTTTACTTATTTGCATAATTTCAAATACCGAGGGAATTAATATAATATTTTCCTATCTTTTTGGTGGTGATATTTGTATGATTTAGTACTATGGTGTTGTCTGTCCAGGGTTATAATGCATTGTGGAAGTTAGTCTTCTGACTTGGTAATAGTTACTCTAGGTATGATATAATTTTCTCCATTAATACTTTCTACTTAACTCCCTCTGACATATTATGTTCCAGTAAGTCCGAGGAGGCGGGAGACACGTATCATTGCCACTGTACCCCACAACTGTCAAAACCACACTGCGGACCGTTAGAATCGTCGGAGAGACTTGGGGTTGCCACCAACCGACAGATTTTCATTTAACTTACCGAACTTACTGAGCTCCATATGACGCTAGAGCGTCATATAACTTATTAGAGAGCTATGAAGATAAGTCCATATGACGCTCGAGCGTCATGAGTTTTTTGGCATATGTTCCATATGACGCTAGAGCGTCATATGAGTCTGAAGGAGTTAATTTACAATACTTTAGTTATATTTTTCATACTTAAGAACATAAGAACATAAGAAAATGGGAGTCTGCAGAAAGCCGATTGGCCTAAGCAAGGCAGATCCCTGTCCCACACAACCCCAATTACAAAGCCCAATTATAGGCTCAACACTCTAATACCCTGAGGATCATCTTACCAAAACGGTTAGAGATTAACGCAGGATTACGGGGGTCTGCAGAGCGCTGATTGGCCCAACCCTGCTGATCCCCCTTCACACCCAACCCTTCTCGTCCATATGCTTATCCAATTTTATCTTAAAGCTCCCTATCGTTTTTAATCCCACTATAGCACTTGGTAGTCCATTCCACCCATCTACAACTCTGTTACCAAACCAATATTTGCCTATATCTTTTCTGAAACGAAATTTATCTAATTTGAAACCATTGGTACGAGTTCTTTCGCTATCACTGAGCTTTAGTACATTTGTCATGTCCCCTTTGTTAATCCCACTAACCCACTTGAACACCTCTATCATATCCCCTCTAACTCTGCGTCTCTCTAACGAATGTAAGCCTAATTTCTTCAACCTTTCTTTATACGGAAGATTTCTAATATTATGGATCATTTTTGTCATTCTACGTTGTACTCTCTCCAATGAATCTATGTCCATTCTGTAATAAGGACACCAAAATTGAACAGCATAATCCATATGGGGTCTCACTAATGACAAGTAAAGTTTTAAGATAACATCAGCAGTTCTGTTACTCACACTCCTTGAGATGAACCCGAGAATCCTGTTTGCCTTGTTTCGGACGCTTATACACTGTTGTCTAGGCTTCAAATCATTGCTAACAAACACACCTAGATCTTTCTAACAATTCGAGTTTTCTAATTCCACATTAGCTAGTTTATATTTAACATTTGTATGCATCTTCCCTATCTTTAATACCTTGCATTTGTCAATGTTAAACTTCATCTGCCAATTTACTGACCATTCGTGTAAGGTATCTAGATCCCTT
The DNA here is from genome assembly GCA_037953745.1 of Lithodes maja. NCBI lineage: Eukaryota > Metazoa > Arthropoda > Malacostraca > Decapoda > Lithodidae > Lithodes > Lithodes maja. Next base: position 160,488 of record JBAKBP010003027.1, read on the forward strand.
TGGAGGCACTCTATATCTCTATCTGAATCAATTGTTGTCCCCATTTTGGTATCGTCTGCAAATTTACTTATCCTACTAGTTATACCTAAATCAAGGTCATTTATGTATATAACAAACAACAGAGGACCTAATACAGATCCCTGGGGGACACCACTTTTGACTGCTCCCCATTCTGACTTCGTACCATTTATGCTGACTCTCTGCTTCCTACCAATTAGCCATGACCTAATCCATCCCAACAACGCCCCACCTATTCCATGCGCCTCAACCTTTCTCATCAATCTCTCATGGGGGACTCTGTCGAAAGCTTTACTGAAATCTAAATATATTATATCATATGACTTGTCATTATCTACTGCTTCATATACCTCTGAGAAAAAACTAAGCAAATTAGTAAGGCAAGAACGTCCCTGAGTGAATCCATGCTGAGAAGAATTGATTAAATTAAATGTATCTAAGTGGTTTCTAATTTTACTAGCAATAATTGACTCTAGTAGCTTTCCTATGATTGATGTAAGACTAATGGGACGGTAATTGGATGCTATTGATTTGTCACCTTTTTTGAAGATCGGAACTACGTTTGCAAGCTTCCAAGCTTCTGGAACTATACCTGTCTCCAATGACTTGTTAAATAAAAATGTTAATGGGTAACTTAACTCATCCCTACATTCTTTTAATACTCTAGCATATACCTCATCAGGACCAGGCGATTTATGAGGTTTCAGTCTGTCAATTTCCTTAAGCACATCATTTCTACTTATAGTAACTGTACTTAACCTATTTTCTATACTATCGCTATATACCTTACGGACTTCTGGAAACTGTGCCAAATTTTCATTAGTGAAAACGGAAAGAAATTGACTATTTAATGTACTGCACATTTCTAAATCATTTTCTGTCATTTCTCCTATCGAAGTTTTAAGGGGACCAATTACATCTCTAACCTTGGATTTATATAGTTGGTAAAAAGCTTTAGGATTATTTTTTGAGTCATTGGCAACCTTGATTTCATAATTTCTTTTTTCTTTCCTAATATCCTTTTTTACCTGTCTTGATAGATTCTGATAGTAAGCAAGTAGGTGAATTTCGCCTTTCCTAATTTTTCTATATATTCCTCTCTTTTGTCCTAGAAGATCTAATAGTCTATTATTCATCCATTTGGGTTGGTTCTGTGTTGATCTAAATTTTCTTTTGGGGATGTATTTATTTTGTGCATTGAATACTGACTTGATAAAATTATCGTATGTATCTACCAAGGTTGACGTCTCTTCCTGACTTAAGATGACAGGTGCCTGAGAAGGGGTACACTCATTTGGACACCTGGATCGACTTAATTTTTTGACCATAGGGTCGGCTAATAGGGCTCTTCTTAACCCACCATAATTGGCTTTTCTAAAGTCAGGTATTAATGTTGTATTCTCTCTGGTATTACCTTTCCATTGTATATTAAAATACACAGAATTGTGGTCACTATTTCCTAGGTGGTCCCCTATCTCTACATTATTTACCATATGTTCATTGTTACTGAAAACTAAATCGAGAATATTATTACCTCTAGTCGGCGTATCTATGAATTGAAATACAAAACTATCTTGTACTACCTCTATAAACTCCTCAGAATCAGAGTCTCCTATTTGATGCTGCCAATCTATATTCGGAAAATTAAAATCCCCCATAATGCACACATTGCTAAACCTTGATGCCATTTTAATTTCCTCCCATAATGACGTTCCGTCATTTCTACTCATATTTGGCGGTCTATACATAACTCCAATAACTATGGTCTCACTACCTTCGTTAAC